>PVIH01013476.1:0-58273 GCA_004025045.1 Sigmodon hispidus
TTATCCTCTATATAGTTATTGTTAACTCTTCCACATTTTAAATTCTTTTTACTGTGTGTTTTTTTTTTAATAAATACAAAATAAAGGAAAAAAAAAAACCTGACAAAAAAAAAAAGATCATTTCATCATCATATGCAAGTCAAAACCACAAGGAGATATCACTTCACACCTACTAGAATGACCACTACCAAAACTAATAGCATGACCATAGGCAGAGAGCATCTATGTTGACAAGAAGTCCTTGAGGACTCCTACTGAGGCTGTAAAATGGAACATCCACTATGGAAAACCATATGTTAGTTCCTCATATAAAAAGAATTTCCATATGACACAGAATCCCGCTTCTACTATACACTCAGACTTCAGATTTCAGAGTGGGTTCCATTAGACAACCGTGCATGACAGCCAAAAGGAGGAAGGTGTCACCCTAAATATCCATCAAAAGATTTTGCACATAAACAATGTGGTCCCTTCACACAATATAACATAGTACAGTATTTTAAGGTGTGTGAATCTTTAAGCCAGCGTACTAAGTGAAGTAAGCATTCACAAAAAGACACTACTGTATGATTCTACTTACCCAAGGGATGTCAAACCCTTGGAAACACAAATAGAACGGAGGCTGCTAGAGGCTGTGGAGGGAGAAAGGGGGAAGCGTCAGATGCTGGAGATGACATAAGCATGTGTCTTGCCCAGTAGTCTAACTTTCAGCTAAATCAAGTAATAAATTTTCCCATAAAAACTGAACCTTGGCTTCCCTGCATCCTGTGTCCTACTTGGAAGGAAAGCAATTGAGTGTTTGACCAGACCCCACACCAAAGCAAACCAAAACATCTTGTACATCTTACTTCACTCATCCAGTCAGCAGGCTGTTCCTCCATGCTGGGCACTGAGGTCTCACCTCAGAGACTTAGTACAAATTCAGCCCTGGGAAGTTGGCATCTCCTAGACACCGCACAAATACGCACCATTCATCACTTGTTTTCAGTGTGTACATACATCCCAGCTTGTAAGCCTCTGTGTCCACCCTACTTTTCTGTTAGAAATTAGTAAACAACTTGGTATGCAGCTTTTCTTAACAGCAATAAGAAAATAGTTTGCCTATTTGTGGACAAGAAAACCAAACTTAAAATAACTGAGGATGCTGTTGATTCAGTCTACCCAGCAATGGGTCAGCCATGTCTAAATCCTCATACACCAAGAAACATAAAGTACATAAGGGCAAACACAAGGGTAAACCATGGCAAGAGAGGAGAAATCAAAGAGTACAAAGCATAAGAGAAAAAGTAACAGATAACTTGCCAGGTCTTTGCAGCAATAGTGTATGCCCTGAGGTTCACAGGAACCCATGAAAACAGTTAGACCAGGAAAGAACCCTTGCCCTTGAGAAGGGACACAATGTCATGCCCAATTCTGTGGTGGTGTATTCAATAAAAAATAGCCTGAAATATCAGCGGGACAAAGCCAAGCCGTGAATGTCAGAAAATGGTGACCCACACCTTTAATCCTAGCACTTGGGAGGAAGAGATGCTCTGGATCTCTCTGAGTTCAAGGCCAAACAGAGCCAGGTAGGGATGACAACAGCCTTTAATCCTAGCTTTAAGAAACTTGAACTAGGAAGTAAGATGGGCGGGAGAAGACAGAAGTTCTGCCCTTTGCCTGTGCTCCTGGTCAGTCTGAGGACTCATGGAAATAGCACCTACCAGCCTGAAGAGTTGGCTGGTGAGGATTAGCTGTGATTTATTCCTGTCTTTCTAGTTTTTCAGTTTTTCTCCAATATCTGGCTCTAGATTTTATCACAGTACTAAATAGAATGTGTGTGATATACCTCTAGTCTACTAGTCACCAAAGGACCAACACAAGGTATAGGAGAATCATGAGAGCACAGAAGTCTTTAGGGGCTGGAATGTAAATGCAGCCTCCAGCAGTGTTAGGAGCTCCATGAACCTTACATTATCACGCACACATATCTGTAGCCATACACACACATCTGTACACATACAAACAGGCATACATGTACATATTCCAAGTATGCACATACACTCACAGCCTATGGCACTGAACAAAACTTCAAGTCTATTTCTGTAACTAAAATATCTAAAGTTAGTAAAAACTTTTTAAAAAGTCTTTATTACTATTTAATTAATTAAAGTATCATTACATCATTTCCATCATGAACTGCTGTCTCTATAATCTTCCCCACCCCACCCCAGGTTTCTCTCAAATTCATGTTGTTATTACACATATGTGAATAAATATATAAATGAAACTTGCTGTGTTTGTTTAGTGTTGCTCCAGGGCATATGTTTTAAGAGCTGACTATTTTTATTGGATAACAACTGAAGTTCTCATCCTTGGAGAACAGTAATTCTTTCTTTCTCAACAACTGTTATTGCCCATAGTTCTTCATTTAGGGGCGGGGCCTCATGAGATTTCCCCTGTCCATATTGAAATGTCAAATGGTGTTGTCTTGTTCAGGTCTTGTTTAAGCAGCTACATTGCTGAGGTTTTATAGTATAGCTTCTAGAAAATACAATCTGGGGGCTTAAGAGATTGCTCAGTGGTTAGAGTGCCAACTGCTTTACCAGTGGAAATTCCTAGTACACACATGGTAGCTCACAACTGGCTGTAATTCCAGTTCCAGGGTACCTGACACTCCCACATAGACATACATGTAGACTAAACACTAATCCTTGTAAAATAAAAATAAATTTAAAAAGGGAGCATTCTTTTTTTTAATAAATTGTTTTCTCATACAATATAATCTGAATACAGTCTCCCAGTTTCTCCTCACCTCATCCCCCTTCCCGCTGGATTCACTCCTTTTCTATTTTTTTCTAGAAAAGAATTAGCTTCTAAGAGATAACAACCTAATATGAAAATGAAATATAACAATGTAAAGCAAAAAGTACTATATTGAAGTTGGATACAGCAATTCGGCAGAAGAAAAAGAGTCTCAAGGACAGACAGAATAATCAGAAATACACTCATTCTCATAGTTAAGAGTCCCATAAAATTATTAAGCCAATAGCTATACTGTGTATGCAGAGGACCTGGTTACCCCATGTAGGCCCTGTGCTTGAAGCAGGCATTCTTAAAGGTGTTCAATATCCATCATTTTCACCAAATTGCAAACTAGGTGTGTTCATATGTACTTTGACAGATAAAGGATATCTTTAGAACTTTTTCAAAATGTGTAAGTGCATATATTATGTATGTGTGTCTATATGTTTATGTGTGTATGTGTGCAGTGATCCAGAATTGAGGTTGATTATATTCATAGATTTCTCCCCACCTCATTTTTCTGAGTCAAGATCTCTCACTGAACCCAGAGCTTGCCAATTCTGTCCAATCTAGCACTCTAGTTTTTATGGGGAGTTGGGCAAAGGGCCCCTGTTTCTGTCTCCCAAATGCTGGAATTATAGGAAGTCACCATACCTGCCCTGATATTATATGATTTCTGGGGATCCAAATTTCAGTCCTCACACTTGAGAGGCAAGTGTTTTACCCACTGAACCATCTTCCCAGCTCAAAAAATGTCCCAAAATAGAAGAAGAAAAGCATGATAGCAACCTGGTGAAGAGAAAGGAGGGATTCACAGTGGATATCTGTGTGCACATCTCAACCTCATTGCACCATTTATATGACAAGATCTACTGAGGGGCATTGAGACAGGGTCCAGATTTCCAGGGTAGCAAAGAACATCTTTAATTTCTACAAGTCAAATGTCCAAGATGTAGATGTGGGGTCTAAACACATGTACATTTCAAAATATGACCTGAAATTGAATTTCTCTTCAAAACCACTGAATTCAACATATGAAAGAAATTCCTCCTCTACATATTCATCCTGTGGATCCTAAGTGTTTGTCATGCTATCAGTGAGGTGAACAACAAAGCAGGGATCTATTGTTTAAATTCACATGACCTAATTTACATGGACAATATGTAATGTTTGCATCCACAAGAATATATTGGTGAATATTGGCATTCACTGTGCAGGCCACAGTTTATGTATTAACCTATAATCTCCATTGAATTGTTTATATTCATACTCATTTCTAAGAATTAGTCTTACTGTTAAAAATGTTAACTCCCCAGGTTTTATTCAATCCTTTTAGAAATATGTAGATGGGGGCTGGAGAGATGGCTCAGAGGTTAAGAGCACTGACTGTTCTTCCAGAGGACCTGAGTTCAATTCCCAGCAAAACCATATGGTGGCTCACAACCATCTATGATGAGGTCTGGTGCCCTCTTCTGTAAAACTGTATGCATAATAAATAAATAAACCTTTAAAAGAAAAAAGAAATATGTAGATAGAATTTTTTCACATGAAAATTTTGCATTTGTGGCCATTTCATTGAACGTTAGTGTCTTTGGGTTTCTATCGCTGCTATGAAACACAATGACCATAAAGCAAGTTGGAGAGGAAAGGGTTTATTTGGCTTACACTTTCATATTGCTGTTCATCATCAAAGAAATTCAGGATAGAAACTGAAGCAGGGAAGGAGCCTGGAGGCAGGATCTGATGCAGAGGCCATGAAGGAGTTCTGCTTACCTCCTTACTCCTCAGGGCTTGCTCAGCCTGTTTTCTTATAGACCCCAGGACCACCAACCCAGGGATGGCACCACCTACAATGGGCTGCCTTTTAGCTGAATCTTATGGAGACATTTTTCTCAACTGAAGCTCCTTCTTGTCTGATGCCTCTAGCTTCTGTCTGCTTAACATAAAACCAACCAGTACGGTTAGCCACCAATTAAATGTTTGCTTTATGCTTTCTGTCAAGCTTAAAGAATCTATTGCAAGATTTTCTATACAATATTTTGCATTGGCATGTTCCCAGCTCCCTTTGAACATCATTACATTCTTAGGGAATTTACATTCAAGTGGGGAGCCGATTCAGCTTCAATTCTTCTGTGTGGCTGGTGTCAGAGTTCCACGGAGAACTCTTTTCTCCAGGGCCCTGGCTTCATTTCTGTCTCTGTCCATCTTTCTGCTCATCTCTGTGGCCTATCTGCTGCTATACCAGTACCACTCACTAATCCCACTGTGGCATCATGACATTCTGTGCCACCCCATGGGGTAAGTGACGTGGCACTCAAGTTTTTCAAAGTTTCCATAAGCTTTCTTTTATATATCTTAGTCCAGACGAACCTTAAAATAAATCATGACTTTAAAAAAAAAGCCAAGTCTACTGAGACTGGAATTTCTGGGTGCAGTATCAACAGTAACATTCCATGTGAGTGGTTTCAATGACAAGAATTAACAAATATATCCTGAAAAAAAAGGATAGTGAATATTTGGGCATTTACAAGCTATATATTCTCTCTGCATCACACCCCCCAAAAGTCTGCCAGTAATGTGCACTAATCAAGAGTAAAATAATGAGTATGGTCATATATAAAAAAAAAAACCTTATTTATAAAAAAAAGGACAAAGACAATGGGATATTACTTTGACATAAAAAGAAATAAAGCATCATAAGACATACATGAAAATATTACATGAAGTGGGAAAAGTTAGATACTAAAATATATAAAGCACAATATTTGAAATATCCAGAAGAAGCCAATCCAATAGAAGTAAAGCAGATTAATGGTGGGCAGGAGATGGGAAGAGAAGGAAGTAACTATTTTTTTAAAAAAAAAAAAAAAAAAAGCCTTTTCTGGAATAATTTTATAACACAGGGACTAACAAAATGCATGTCACTTTAAATGTATTAATCCCTGCACTAAACTAATAATTTTGTGGTCATTGAAAATCACCTTAGCACTGAAAAGATGACTTAGCAGTTAAGAGCACTGGTTGCTCTTCCAGAGGACTCAGGTTTGGTTCCCAGCACCCATATGGAAGCCCACAACTATTTCTAACTACAGTTGCAAGGGATCCAGCACCCTCTTCTGACTCAGTAGATCCTGCATGCATGTGGTACACATGCAGGGAAATTACCCACAGACATAACAAAATTAAAATAATTTTTTAAAAAGAAATAAAATCGCTTTAACTTTAAAATAAAAACAGCCAAAGACTGGTTTTGGCCCATAGACCACACTTTGCCAGTCCTGATTTACAGGATAAATGAGATAAAATAAATATATTTTTTTGCATTTGATGATATGATCATGTTCTTCCTATTTTTGTCTGATGGGAAGATATAACCTCTTCGGAAAAAAAAATAAAAAAGATTCAAGAAGCCACTTCACAAGGAGAAGAGTAGAGATAGATATGGTGACATACAGAAGGGACTGGAGACAAGCTCAGGGCTGCAGCATCAGCCAATCTAGTTTGCTTCTCCGTGGTTATGAGAAGAACACCGACCAAAAGTAACTCAGGGAAGAAAGGACTAATTTTATCTTAGAGGTCATAACCCATCATTGAGGGAGGTCGGGGCAGGAACCAAAGGTAGAAGCTTAAAGCAGAAGCCACAGAGGAATACTGCTGAGCAGCTTGACCTAGTCCCACGACCTGCTCAAGGATGCCTCTGCCCACACACAATAGGATGGGCCTCTTGCATCAACTAGTGATCAAGAAAAATGCCCCAAAGGATGATTGACTAAGGCAATACTTTAACTGAGGTTCCTTTTTCCTGAGTGTATAAAGTTAACAACAAAACTAATCAGAACACCACACCTAGCATGTTGTATTACTCAGTGCTCTCTAGAGTCACAGAATATATGGAAAAAGTGTGTGTGTGTGTGTGTGTGTGTGTGTGTGTGTAAAGGAGATTTATTGGAATGGCTTACAGGCTACATTCCAACTAATCCAACAGTGGCTACCTATGCATGGAAAGTCCAAGAATTTAGTAGTTGCTCAGTCCCATGAGGATGGGTGTCTCAGCTGATCTCCTGTATATGCTAGAATCCCAAAGAAGCAAGTTCCAATGCCAGTGGAGAAATAGATGTGCTGGCAAGGGAATGGCAAGCAGGAGAATGAATATGCAATGCCTTCTTCCATGTCCTCATATAGGCTTCCGGCAGAAGGTGTGGCCCAGACTAAGCATGTGCCTTCCAGCCTCAAGATCTGGATAGAAGGGCTGGAGAGCAGGCTCTGTGGTTAAGAGCATGGACTGCACTTCCAGAGGTCCTGAGTTCAGTTCCCAGCAACCACATGGTGGCTCACAACCATCTATAGTGGGGTCTGGTGCCCTCTTCTGGCATACAGGTGTATATGCAGATAGAGCACTTATATACATAAAGTAAATAAATTAAAGGTGTGTGTCTTCCAGCCTCAAGATCCTGGTCACAAGTATACTCTCTATTTCTGGATTATAGCTCATTCCAGATATAGTCAAGTTGACAACCAAGAATCACCCTCACACATGTGAAGTCCCTGTTTCACAAGCATATAAATAAATAAATAAATAAATAAATAAATAAATAAATAAGCAAGCAAGCAAGGCAATACCAGGCTAACTCATATAGGGCAGGCCAGGCTGAGTAATGAACATCCCCAGGTTTCAAGGGATCCACACACAAGGAATTTAGTTTTCTTTTATCTAACAGTATTGCACAAGCATTCAACTTGGAGAAGCAGTTGTTCACATAGTTGTTCTGGGATCCAAATCTTTCCATTGCAGAACTAACTGCGACATTCTGTCTGGCTTGCCTATTTCAAATTTTAAAGTGTGTATGGTTAAAAAGCAGAAAGCTATTCAGAAGGTCTATATGGGACCTGAGAGTGTACATCTCTGACAAGAAACATCAGGCTCTGTTCTGATGAGTAGTCCTTTGAGTGACCAGCTGGCTAGGAGGTTGTTGCCAGGTACGGAAGAATGAAAAGAGAACCCGTTCTCTTGGAAGGACAGCCTTATGGTACTGCCATTTTCTTCCATATTCTCTCTGTCCATCTGCATGGTCTCAATTTTAAAAAAAAAATACCTGAGCATCTCCACAATGGGAAGGAAGAACCCATTGGGATGCACAGTTAGAAGCCTTTAGAATACATATTCCAAGTGCAGCTGTTTCTCAGCATTTAACAAGAGGTTGATATCAGTATCACCATAGTTCCTCTTATAGATATGAAAACCCAAACATGCTTAGACACCTTACATAAAATGTTGTATATGCTCCCAAATATTAGAATAATTTCTAGATCACTTCCGATGCTTAATGCAAATAAACACTGTCCAAATGATGGATGTGACATGTTACCTTAGGGAAGGTAATAAGGGAAAATGTGCATGTCTTTTGGACTGACACAGTTTTTCTCAAATACTGTTAATACCTGGGTGTTGAATTGAAGGTTATAGAGTCCATGAAAATAGAATGCTGGCCACATATTAAAAGGTAACAGTGAAATAACCAGGTTACTTGTGTATCCTATCAAAATATGACCTTTTCCGAGTTACAAGATCCTAAAGAAGTGCAAATTAGACATTTTGCTATGTAAAAATATAAATGAAAATAAAAATTACGTGGAGAAGCTACATGTTATAGTAAAGGGCTTTAGAATATTTTTGTTTTGACTTGTTTATTTAAAAAAAAATGTAGTTTAAGTAAAGCAAGTTGCTCCATAGATAAAGTTGTGGTTTTTTGAGGTAGAGTTTCAATGAAAAATTCAAAGATGTGTGAATAGTTAAGAGTACCAGGTAAGAAACTGGAGAGATGGATTTCTGTGAATGAAATGCAGAAGACACTAGTGAGAAAGTCTAGTGCTCCCTGAGAACATAAGCAAGTCCCCTCAACAACAGCAACAACAACAAAAAATGAATTTTTGATTCAAACAAGAAGAGACCATGATGAGCAAAGAAGTTAATACCACACAATAGAAGCAAAAATGACTTCATTAAAGGATGGTGCTATGGGAAGTGGACAGCCACATGCAACCACATACACACTTTCTCCTCATTTCCACATAAAAACTGACACAAAGTGTATGAAAGACCCAAATATAATGCTAACTATTATTAAAACACCTAGAATAAAACACAAGAGATAAGGTAGGGGCATTGAATTGAGCAATGATGTCTTGGCTATGACCCCAAAAATACAGACAATAAGAGCAAAAATAGGCAAGTGAAACCATATCATTCAAAAATTTCTGCACAACACAGAAAGAATTGAGCAAACAGAGCAAAGTAGCGATATGCAGATTTGTTCCAAATAAAGAACCTTCAAGCCACACATTTAGTAAGAAGTTGTTATCAAGGGCATAAAAGCTACAACTCAATAACAATAAGAAAGCTAGGTGTGTGATTCAGATGGTACAATGCATCTCTGGAGTTTCACAAGTCCTGGATTTGATTCCTAACACTACATAAATTCCAGCATG
Source organism: Sigmodon hispidus (assembly GCA_004025045.1). Lineage (NCBI taxonomy): Eukaryota > Metazoa > Chordata > Mammalia > Rodentia > Cricetidae > Sigmodon > Sigmodon hispidus. Next base: position 9,271 of record PVIH01013476.1, read on the forward strand.
GTGACACATGCTACTTAGGAGGCAGCAGTGGGGAAATCAGAAGTTCAAGATCATCCTCAACTACATAGTAAATTCAAGACCAGTTTGGACTATTTGATGCCATATATATATATATATATATATATGTATATATATATAAACAATTATATTGAGAAACAAGCAAAGATCTTGTGTTGATAATTCTTTTTCTGTAGCTGACCAACAAACACAGAAAAAGGTACTCACATCAGTAATCATCACAGACATGCAAATAGAAACGGCAGCTGTATCCCCACAATGACCTTTAATGAACAATTGTAGTAGTTTGCGTGTAATTGGCCCCCATAATCCCATAGGGAATAGAACTATTAGGAGGCGTGGCTTTGTTGGAGTAGGTGTGGCCATACTGGAGGAAGTGTGTCACTGAGGAGGTGGGCTTTGAGGTCTCATATATGCACAAGCCACTCCAAGTGTCACAGTTCACTTCCTGTTGCCTGCAAGATGTAGAACTGTCAGCTCCTTCTCCAGCACCATGTCTGCCTGCATGCTTCCTGCCATGATGATAACAGACTCCACCTCTTAACTATAAGCCAGCCACCACAATTAAATATTTTTCTTTATTAGAGTTGTTGTGATCATGCTGTTTGTTGACAGAAGTAGAAACCCTAAGACACTAATCTGAAGAAATAAAATTTAGGGGAGTGGAACAGTCTCATGATTTAAGAAGATTCAATCAGTGATTTAGAGCTTATGGCAAGGCTTCGTACCACAGGCAGAGAGAGGGAAAGTCATTGAACTTGTGATTGAGTGTGAAGAAAGAAAAGAAAGGATTGTGATCCCCAAATTTACTTCAGGGATGTGGCTCTAAAGACCACGAGACCACTCACAAGGCCCCACTATCACTCAGTAGTATTACACTGGGTACCACTTGTAGCACATGGGTCTCAAGGAAAGACTTAGTCAAACTACAGCAATCAACGTAAAGTTTATGCTACCCTGCAGCCAAGATACGGAGTCACAAGCTAGAGACTCCATCCTTGGGTAATAGAGTCAATTGAGAAGCATCCAGAGCCTAACCCTGTCTGCACACAAGGCTCCTAAGCTATATTCAATAGGCCCTATAGTAGCTATCCCATGCCTAGATGCAGCCTGGACACAGGGTACTTTGGAAAACTTCCTGGGTGACCCTCAGAGCTTCCAAGAGAAGCATCCTGAGCTAAGCACTGTATCCCAAAGCATTCCTGAAATCAAAATTGTCTGGAGCCTTTTATAGGAGACAAAGTGAAAGAAAGAGAAGGCTTTGAGGAAACTGGTTCAGGACCAAGTCCCTGCACACTCAGGGACTCCACACTGTGAGGCTGTGGCTCCACACATGACAGCTTCATTTAGGGTGCTGGTAGCTGACAGGGGCCTTCACTATCCTTATTAGTGAGGTCTTGGGAGTCCCCAAGTATTTAAAAGTATTTAACAGAGAAAGTAAGCACTTCTGAGAGGGCAGAAAGCACAAGAAGGATTCTGTTCATACAGAGTAGAAAAGAAGCTCAAGGCACAGCCTCTGGGCTCCAAAGTACAGCAAGGTCAAGCCTCAGGGTCATACTGCACAGAGCATCTTCCAAAAAAAAAAAAAAAAAAAAAAAAAACCACACTCCTATGATAAGCTGGGAGGACATTTCTTTTTTGTTTTTTAAAAACATATTTTATTAGTTCTTTGAAATTTTGCATTTGATAAATTTATCCACAAAGCATTTGACCATATTCACCCACTCCCCTAACTCTGCCTGATTTCTCTTTCCAGCCGTCCCTACTCAACTTTCTATCTTGTGTTTGTTTGTTTTTAATCCTTCAAGATCAATTTGTACTGCTCAAATATTCTTGGATGTGTGGCCTTCTTCAGGAGAGTGGTTGATTTGCCATGGGTAGACTGTTAAATTAAAATACCTCTCCCTTTTCCAGTGGCTAACGTTCCTAGCTGCAGAGATCAGAGCATTTGCCTGGCTGGCATCCACTCCCTGAGTCCGTGCCAGGTAAGGGCCATACATCAAGCTCTTCCACCACACTCCCAGGCCTGCAGCCACAGTCAAATGGTAAGGACTTAAACTGGCATTTGTCCAAAATAGCTTGTCAGTTGAAATGGACATCAGTGAGTGGCTCAGAGTGGAGAGTAGGCACAACGTATATCTGCCTAGACAGCCTGTGTTCCTAGGAGGGGACAGGAGCTACCACCCAGGACCAGAGGAAGCAGGACAAACTACCCAACCTGTGGCTCCCTAAGTCTCAGACTTAATATTCTTCCATAACCCAGCACACAGTAACATGGCACAAGGACCAGATGCTTCTAGAAGCTCCCACTTGGGTGACTACATGGGAGAAGATTAGTGTAAGAGCTGAGCATGGGATACGTGGTGATCACTGTTCTTTCTTCTCTGAGAATAGCCTTGACCCCTTCAATCACAGCAGAGCTGTGCTCTCTGGATCAGGCTGGGCTCCAACCTCAGTGATCGAAACAGACCAACCTGGTATCACACTTTATTCACAGTCCAATGTTTTCTCACCATCTTGTAAGCCTGGCTCCATCGCCTGAGATCTGTGACCCTGTCCGGAAAGGAGAAATCAGGGTGTACATAGTGACAGACTCCAGAGTTGTTTAGACACATGGGATTGTGATGATCATTTTGTGGGTGACTATAAGCAAGAGCAACACAGACAGGGTGTGGAGCCACTGCCAGCCTCACCTTCTCAATGATAATTGAAGAGAGAGAAAATAACTTTGACTATTAGATCTCTTGGGCATCTTAGAATTATTCTGTGCATCTCTCTCATTCTTCCTGTGATGAACTTGAAACTCAGAGACAGTATGATGTTGAAGATCAGAGCCATTACCATCTAGCTGAATGTGCTTGCTTCTTGCAAGGATTTCTGCTCCAGAAGGCAAAGGAAGGCCAGGTAGCAGCATCTGAAATAGAAAAATGACTAGAAGGAAGAGCATGTACACACCACACCTCTGCAGACTCAAATGATATGAGATAGTCATTTCTAAAGCCCATTCAAAATTTAACCTGTGTGTGTGTGTGTGTGTGTGTGTGAGAGAGAGAGAGAGAGAGAGTGAGTGTGTGTGTCTTAAATGTGTATGTTCTTAACCAGGTATAGGTTTGCACAACTGAATCACTGCCAGGAATAGGGAGACTGAAAGGCTAAGGTCAGCATGGTCTATCTCAGAATCAAAACAGGAAGGTGATTTAGGATGCTATTGAGCCAGTATCTCTCCACAAAGAGAACTGGTAAAGATTAAAAAAAAAAATACATGATAATGTTTGCCCCTGGCTAGATCACTAATGTTGAGCAGTGTTCTGTCTGTGGTGTATGCATGAGTGACAGCATGGATAGTGTAGACAAGCCACCCAAAGGATCCCACCCACCAAAGAACTATAAGGCTCAGCCATTGAACAAAGATTGTCAAGGAATCTGACAGCTCCCACCTCTCCAGTTCTCTCATCTTAAGAATTCTGCTCCGATCTGCTTTAAAATTCAAACTTGGATCAACTTGAAAGAGCCCTTCCCCAAACCAGCACATTTTCTCACAAACCAGAGATTAAAACAATTCTTATTCTATGCACCGACTATATCAAGAGTATTATCAGAATACAGTTTCCTGGGCCCAGCCTGGCAGATCTGGACCAGGAACATATGATGGCACAGTTTCTTTCTTTTCTTGCCACCTCAGTAAGAGATAATAAATTTGAGGACGCCGATGGGAAAAAAATAAAAGCATGACGCATGCATGAAGGGTTTTCTGGGGCTTCTTGAGAATTATACCTTGCGTTTTTTTTCCAATCATGTTAAAAATAGTAGAAAATGTCACTGCTCTCCAATGTATGATTAGAAGGTTGAGCACTATTAGAACTACCCCCTCCCCGCCAAAAAATCACAGGGAATAAACAGCCTGACAATTTTTATATATTTTATTATTTATATGTAATTATATATATTATTTTTATATATTTATATATATTGTTTCCAGTTGAGAGAGAGAGAATAGCCCAACCAGAAGCATCTCATTTCTGGTTAAATTCTTGTAAAAGAACCTTGTAAAATTTCTGACATGAAAAAAAAATCATCTTTTCCATTTTTTTTTTTTAAAAAAAAAACCTTTTCTCAGATGTTGAAATTTTGAAATGACACCTCACTCCATGCTTTGCAGCCACAGTGGCTTCGATAGAAGTGACTCTCAGCTCCATGAACTAGTGTTTCTGCTGAAGCAAAGAGATGAAGGATTTGTTAGCTGATCTAATGGCAATGACTTTCCGATAGACATGCCCGGAATCATTGATCACTGTGTCCTCTTCTTGTTTACATTGGAACACTGTTCAATTTACACCAATTAAAGAATGCTTGGCTTGGATATTGAAGAATAATTAAGACATGCAAATTCCCCAAAGGCTTCTAAAAATGACATCTGACTAGAATGTTGATCATGGCATGAAGGCAGCATTAGTATTTAAATAGTCTGACTGATATACAAAATCATTACAACATCTCTCCGGGAAGAGTGACATTGGGTCAATGTAGGTACTTTCCTGGCGGCCCTAAACAAATTTGACAAGTCTAATTTTAAGTAATTGCTCAGAGTTTAGTGGCAGGCTCTGTCCCCATAAGGGCAGCTGTCTAGACCACATCTTGTAATTGAGATGCGTCTTTAAACTATATGAGTCAGCCCAGTGTGCCTGTGCCCTCTCAGGAAAGGTCAAGGACTGGTGACACAATATGTCCTCTTCAAATTTCAACGGGAGGACTTCACTGTCTCTGCTGGACAACCTTGTTCTATCTCATCCACTCCAGGAAAAATTGAATCATCTAGCCAGATGGGGCTCTAGAGTTCCCAGAGAAACCAGCTCGAACCATCCCCAGTGCTGGGTGATGATTAGACATGGAGTGTCTTCCATGCTGCTGGAGTGTCTTCCATGCTGCAGGAAGGCTGAGCAAGGACTTTACACTACTCTGAAACCTTCCATGTGTAACAGCCGTGGAAGTAAGCCACAGATACCCCTTCTCTGTGATGAAATTGGGGACCCCGCACAGTAGGCCATTTGTAAGAGGGCACAAAGCTCAGATGAGAGTAAACACTGATGGTTCTTTTTTATTATTGTTATTTTCTTAAAGTAGAACTTTAAGCAACTTTAATCTGTGTTGTGTGAGTTTGCATTCGAGTATGCTGCAAGCATGTAAGTGTGCCAGTGTGTATGCATGTAGACACATGTAGAGGCCAAAGCAGGATGTCTTGTATCGTCTCTGTGGCTCTCCGACTTCTTGCTTTCAGTCAGGGTCTGTCTCTGAACCAGAAGCTCCCCACCATGCCTGACTTTTTAAGTGGGTGCTAGGCATTCGAACTCAGGTATTCACACTTGCCAAGCTCATGCTCTTTTTCATTGAACCATGTCCCAGGTCCCTGCAACTTAAAACCTTAAATGTTAGTCTTGGATTCACACTTTAGTGAAATTTCATCCAACTACACGAACTGATAATGTTATTTAGCTGGAGTTTTGAGACTGTTTTCGTCATTCTACCCACTGCTTATCCATGGTAAGCACATAGGGCACATGATCGGTGGAGGTGGCTGCTTCTTGTCCTCTCCATGACATCAGAGCTGAGCATCCTAAATCCAGGGTAAGTGGGAAGCCACTGGACCAGTTGTAAAAGAAATTAAATGAAGTCCCTCTTTAGTCCAGACATTCCATTGCCTGTTGTTCTGGCATGATATGATGGACAGGACACCGGTAACTCTTAGTCACAGTGGGCAAGGGGTAGATGTCATTAAACCATGGACTAGGGGATGTTTGTGAGCACTTTGTAACCCAGTATATCCTGGGATCTTTCAAGACTCCTGGATCGTCTCTTCCCACTTTATTAAAAGTATGTGGCCTGGAAGACAGGTGTAAGAGAAGCAACATTTAGGATAAAATCAGATTGGATGAGTTTTTCCAAGGAGATGGGGGGCGGTGTGTACACAACTTGAGTTACTAACCAAATGACAGGTTTAAGATTTAATTTTCCTTCTTAACCTTTTTCCTTTAAAATGATTATTGTATCTTTTACAGATAGTTCCAGCCTGCCAATCCTTGAGATACACATAGTCTGTACTTGCCTACCTATGAGTGGGTGGATCAAGTCAAAGCTGAAAATTAAGGGCACTATGCCATGTGGACTATCCCAGGATGCCCCTCCCCACCTGAATCTCAAAAGCTGCTCAGCTGGGTAGCTCAAGCCCACTTCCCTGCCTCAGTCCAACATTTCTGCTTTCCTGGCTCTGCCCTCCTAGGCTGCTGGCCCCCTTTTTTCCTGCTGAGCATTGTCACCCTCAGGTGAGCCCCTGCAGCCTGCATCTGGCATCCCCAAGTGCCTCTCTCTTCATTCTTGATTCCTTGGTCGCTCTCCCGCAGCAATGCAGAGATGCTAAGCCTCCTTCATCCTTGCTCTGTGTGGGACGGGGAGTGAAATGTGCCGCTGAATGGAGAGGAGTAGACAGGGTAAATTAATGGCAGAAGCAGAAGCGTAATACAGCCCAGGCAGAACAAAACGAGAGTGACCCGCTGGAAACAAAGCGCCACAATAGATCATTTCTGAAAAGTCATCCGGCAGCTTTGAAACCATGGGCTGTGTGCTCCAGGGCAGTGTCGCATCCACGGCTTTCAGGAGGCATGAATGGACGGGAACAGTAACTCTTTTTCATGCCTCTTTCAGGAGACTTGTCGGCGAAGAAGGATTTACCATTCAATTCCCATACTTTTATGTGGGAAATTAGGAATTTGTCCCTTTAAAAGAAATTGCCTTTTAAACTCTCATAAATTGTGACGATTTTATAGATTCACCAAAACTTCTTCCTCCTTCCACTTATATATCATTTTTAAAAATACTCATAAATACATGCACATACACACACAGGCTCGCGCGTGTGGACACACACACATGCAGATCCACCTTCTCCTCTTTGTGCAAAAATCTTCTATTCATGACATGTCTAGCCACAGAGACCTCCCATCTTTCTGTTCCTTGCCCGTTGTATTTTTTTCTCCATAACTATGTTATTTTACCACTTTTTGTGAAACACCCGAATTTATTTTCTGAACAACAACAAAAAAAAAGACTTAGAAAATACCATTGCAGATCCATTCTGGTGGTAAATGCTAGGCAGAGCATGGGTGAGACACAATTCATAGAGGTCTGCATGGCTCCGTCCACCAGCCCTGGGTACACCACTTTCTGGCTTGTGAAGTAAAAACAACCTAGCTTTACTAAGAGCCAGCCCCTTTCAATGTTCCCAGCCACTATGAACTGACCCTTGGTCCAGCACTGGGCTTCACTACCTGGCTGTTTGCTTCCCAGAAGTCCATAGTGTTTGGCCATATTAATCTCATTAACCTTCCCTATCAATTTCAACAGCAGCGAAGACTTGAGAACATGGAGTTCCTGGCAAAGAAGTCAAGCTTTGGCTCCCTGCCAGTACATTTGAACATTTGATCTGGCTCCCCAGGCCCCTTCCAGGGGCTTTTTTTTTTTTCCATAGGAAGAAAGCACAAACAAGGGAGCCTTGCCATACGAAATGCAGCCATGTGTGACTCCAGGCTTTCTTCCCTCCCTCCTCTTGCCAGAGTGTTCCCGGGTCCCTAGTCCTTAGAGCAGAGGGAGCAGGCAGCTGAGCTGATGATGCCTGCCTTTCTCTGGGGTCAGTCAACCATGCAGCACCTTGGGCAGAGTCTCCCCAGAAGGCTTTAGGCAAAGAGGGAGGGCTGGGGGCAGCATAAGGCCCTTCCCCTCGGCAGGTCTATAAGGCCAGACTAGGGGCTTCTAAATACTTCCTCCTGTGCAAATGCTGACACTAGACCTATTTTCTTATAGATTTCTTAGACAGGGAAAAACAATCTAACCCCATAGAAGTCTCTAATTTAATGCTTTTCAACCTGTGGGTCATGACCCCTTCGGTGCTCAAATAACCCTTTCACAAAGGTTGCCTGAGCCCATTGGAAAACACAGATATTTACCTTATAATTTATAACAGTAGCAAAATTAAAGTTATGAAGTAGCAACAAAAATAAATTTATGGTTGGAGGGGGGCATCACAACATGAGGAACTGTATTAAAGGATTGCTGCATTAGGAAGGCTGAGAACCAGTGCTCTAAAAAGACTTAACTTGAATAGATTCAGACCCTGACATCACGTTTTTAGTTTTTTGAATCAATTTTCTATCTCTGAAGGTGTTAACAACCTGAGAAAGCCCTCGTAGTGACTTGATCAGACTAGAAACCTGAAAACTGAGACCTTCCCTTTCTTGTTCATAATCATGTCAAAGGAAGTATACTATTGCTTTTCCAATTTAATTAAATGTATATGTGTGTTTATATGTAAGTGTGTGTGAAAGTTCCTACAGAAGCCAGTAGAGGGCGTTGGATACCTCAGAGCTGAGGTTACACACATTTGTAAGCTGATCGACAGAGGTGCAGGGATCTGAACTGTTGTCCTTGTGGATGGGCAGCCAGTGTGCTTAACTTCTGAGCCATATTTCCAACATTAATATTGCCCTTTTAAGAAGCAAAATTTGCCTTAAAATTAACACTTGGAGGCTGAAGATATAGAGTTCTTGACTACCATGATTGAGACCCTGGGTTCCTCACACAGCATTCAAAGAAAACTTCAATTAATAGTTGAATAAAATGGTAGCTTTTAAATCAGTTGCTTGTAAAAATAGGCAGCTTTAATGATCTGGGAAGGTTTGATTTGTAATTTAAAATATTTGTTTTGATTATATTTAATTTAAATATATGTTATCACTAAGTACATGTTGCAATATACTTAACTACTTAATTTTAAATTACAGTATTTCCACATCTTGACTGTCTCTAAGCCAGTAGAACTTACAAAGTCCAGGCCCCTTAGAAGCTCCCTAATCCCTATGGTAACAATTCTCACATCCTTCCGAAACAGCAACACTCAGCACCTGTGGAGAAATCTTTTCATCAACCTCACCCATACACTGCAGTAGGCACACTGACAAGTTGACATCACCACTGAGCTGGCAAGCAACAACTCCAGCCATTGAAAATTAGGACAGCGTGCTGCTGAAGAAATCTTTCTTCCAATTTAACTCTTAAAAAAAAAACCAAAACCAGCTTCTGTTTATTTTTAATGAAACTATATAGAAGTTTAACTATATGGTTAGGGAATCCCTCCATACCTTTGCTGACAATCTTTTCAACCTGCAATGCTACATTAATTTTATCTTTGTTGCTGTGACAAAATTCCCTGACAAATGTGTGTGTGTGTGTGTGTGTGTGTGTGTGTGTGTGTGTGTCTTATGGTTTCAGAGGAGACACTAGTCCATCATGACAGGGAAGATGTAGCATCAGGAGCTCAAGGTCATTGCCTCACATCATATCATCAGTCCAGCAACAGAAAATAAAGAAATAGAGACCAGCTTTCAACGCTCAAAGCCTACCTCTAGTGACATATTTCCTCCAGCAAGGCTCCACTTTGTAGAGGTTCTAACCTTCCCAAATAGCACCACCAGATGAATACCCCATTGTTCAGACACAGTGCCTGTGGGATTCATTTTACATTCAAACCAGAGGGGCCAATGCATCATGATCAGAAATGTGCCTTGCCATGAGACTTTTTTCCACAAAGCAGTAAATATTATCTTAACACATTCACTAAGTGACTTACCCTTCTTCCAGCCCATGTCTGGCTTAAAACTTTTCAGTAGCTTCATATCTAGTGAAGACTAAATTCTGTCTCCTGAACAGAGTCCCTCTGCCTTGTTTTTTCTTTTCTATTCCTTGTGACTGAGAATTTTTCCTTGCTCCAAGGATTTTGCATGTATTTATCTGGACTTGGAGGGGGATAGCAATGGTCTGAAAAAAAAAAAAAAAAAGTGGTGTCCACTGACGTCAATCAGAGTTGTTCATATATACCACTTGGGCTCATGTTTCACAATGGGGAAATTGGTTTCACATGATTTGTGGGAGATTGGTAAAGATCATCTCCAGCTGTATGACTGTATACCCAGGAATAATGGAAAGAAAGATTGGACAGCTAATCTGCCACCTATTCCTTCCACTGGAAGCAAAAGACCTCACACTCAGCTCTACCACCACCCTTTAAATCTTGTGGTCATTAAGGAGGCAACAACCGCAAAGTAAGGAAGTCCAAATAATCTCTTCTGCCCTGTGAAAAGACTCCAGTATACCCAATCCTCCTCTCCTTCTCTTGGCTCTGAAGCTGACAATATAGCCTGATCTATTATTATTTTAGCAGCCACAGTCTATCACTCAGATTTTCATTGCACATGGGAAAGGCAATTGAGGGAGACAGACAGGCAACCTTCTTCCATGTTCCCAAAAGTGTCTCAGCTTAGGGGCTTCTTTCCACATGTTGCTGATCAAAGAACTTAACATCCTAAGACTCAAGCTGGAACTAGCTGTCTTAGTTAGGATTTCTATTGCTATGAAGCGACACCATGACCATAGTAACTCTTATAAAGGAAAGCATTTAATTGAGGTGGCTCACTTACGGTCTCACAGGTTTAGTCCCTCATGTCTTCAGGCTGACATAGTGCTGGCTACATCTCCATCAGGGAGCCATCCTGGCAACAGGAAGTCAACTCAGACACTGGGTGGTATCTTGAGTGTAGGAAACCTCGAAGGCTCCTCCGCCACACACAGAGTGAGCAGTGACACCCTTTTACCAGCAAGACCACACCTACTCCAACAAAGCCACAACTTCTAATATTGCCATTCACTATGAGTTTATGGAGGGCAATTACATTCGAACTACCACAATACTTAGCTATATTATAGCTATTAAAATTAAACTCACAACTTCACATGAAATTCTAAGTTTGAGAGTTTTGTTTTGTTGTTTATTTGCTTGCTTTTTAAGATTTATTATGTATGCAGTGTTCTTTCTGCATCCCAGAAAAGGGACTCAGATCTCATTAAAGATGGTGATGAGCTGGGAATTGAACTCAGGACCTCTGGAAGAGCAGCCAGTGCTCTTAACCTCTGAGCCATCTCTCCAGCCCTTTTGCTTGGTTTTTATGAAGAAACACTTAAAAAATATTTAAATTATTTTTGAGTCAACACTCATTTTGTGCCTGGTAAACCACCTTTTAATTTCCACATCCTGAGGACTTCAAATTCTCTGGGCTACCTAAAATTCTACTGTTACCTATAGTCTTTTTCCAAGCAGACCCATGATCTCCATTTTTATCCTATGCTTGTTAGTCTTTATTTATGATGTTGAGTGGCTATCCCCCATTTAGTGAGCATTTTTCTTGCTGATGAGACAATGACCTCCTCCCATAGCAGACAGTTTCTGGCAGCTGCTAACATCTCCCACAAAGGGACTTCACTCTACCCTCTCAACAAACACTCTTTGGTTTATTGAAACAGATTAAATTCAGCTCTTCATGACCTTAGAAACACAAATTAATTCAGAAGACTAGTTCCAAACATTGGTGGATTCCACATTTTTTTTCTTACTAGTAAAACATTCTGCTTACATGTTTGTAATTCAGGCTAACTTACCCCGCTCTGTAGAAAACGCTGAAATGTGGCTAAAATTATATAACACCCTGGACCTTCTGGTAACTCAGGATATTTCGTTCTGGGTGATGTTTATTTTATGCCACAAACACCTGAATTCCTTAAACTGGAGTAAGTCCAAGCTCCCTTGTTGGGGTTCTAGTACCTTGTGGACTGGCAAATATGTTTGACCAAAAAAAAATGTGGGGAATGCTTGGCTTTTCGTTCATCTGAGAATTATGCCTTTTCCAAGAAAAGCTAAATGGCTCATTCATGCTTTCCTCTCTCTTCCTCCAGGCTGGTTTCCTGAGGATATTTCTTCTCCAGGCTGGCTTGCTGGCTTGTTTTCTTGCTCTCTCTCTCTTTCTCTCTCTCTCTCTCTCTCTCTCTCTCTCTCTCTCTCTCTCTCTCTCTCTCTCTCTCCCTCTCCCCCCTTAAATAGGTAGCAGTAAGATGAGAATTTTAAACTTATATTGAATGGATCTTGCTTTTGAGTTTGTTATGAAATAAGGACTACTACTGTCATTTCATCTATTACAAAGAAAAATAGCATACATGTGAATGGCGTCCGCTCTGCTTTTGCTAACCAGCTCCCCCACAGTGAGACTCGGGTCCACATGGAATCTCTCAGCACCATCTCTGAGCAGAGCACACTAATAAGCTCCATCAGGTAACTGAGCTGTTATTTCTTTTTCTTTCTGCATCACTTTTATCATCAAGAGAAGTGGCGACTTTCACATTTCAAGGGCTCTTTGCACAGGAAACTCTAGTATGGCCTTGAATTCTCCAGGGGGGAAGTCATGGGGTGACCTCAAAAACTTGAGCAGGGGAACAAAGCTCTTTGGCCGGATGGCATCCATCTGGGGCTTCCAGAGGGAAACTGGTAAGTATATATGCCGCCCACAAACCTGGGGCAGGCTCCAGACCACCTCAATCCTTGAAATCTATTTTCAAAATATAAGATGTCATGAACTGCAGACTTCGGGTCTAAGATCTCTTCCCCTGAACCATGCAATAAAGTTAAATGCAGAGAAGGAAAATACTTTGTTTGGCTCATCTGGAAGACTTAGGTTAGTAAGACCTGAGCAGGCAAAAGAGTTCTGTAAAAAACTTCTAAAATACAAAAGGCATTAGTCAACCAAGATGACCTTTCCATACAAGTCAATGTACCCTTTCCAAAGCAAAAGAAAAGTTCCTGTTTCTCCAAGTGATAAACTGGGCAGGGTTCAGGAGAGGATATTTTGACTTTTATTCACAAAGAAATAAAAGTTCATGGTGAATGAAGAACATTCAAGTAGAGGCAGTGCTGGATGTGGGAGGTCGGAGGGACTTCCTAATGCTGAAGGAACAGCCTATAGGCTGCAAGGAGCTTGTTGACCTGGGCTGTGGACAGGGAGGTCATTGTTCTCTAGGTTTTTCCATGCAGATGAGGATTAGACAACATGAGCAAGCCATAGGAGTCTCTTTAGCAGAATGTGTGGCATAATTTTCTTACCTTATATAATGATGATGAACTTTATCCATGAGTAGGTCCTAGTGTGTGCTGCATACCTATAATCTCTGCTAGAGAAGCCGAGGCAAGAAAATTATGAGTTCAAGTGAGCCTAGGATAGATAATGAGAATCTGTCTCCAAAAACAAACAAAACAGGTCATTGGAGAGCCCTGTGGTTTGATGGCTCATGAAAGTTTACCCACAATGGTGTAATAGTAATAAGAATCACTACCCTAATTATCCAGTGGGTTGTTCGATGAAAGGATTGGTCATCCCTTGCATAGCATGTAACTCTTTCTAACCAACTGCTGCAGTCAGGGTAAAAGGGGGACACTGATAACCCACCCCAGAAGCTAACTAAATAAAGTCAGCATTAGGAAAGTCAAAACAGTGTCGATCCATTATCAGTCCACTCCCAAGACTGAGGCAGTACTAAGGAGTTCTGAATCCCTCACTGGAAATGGCTGATGTCCTCCAGCTGATCCTCACCCCTAATGGTTGCTGCCTTTTCCCACCAAAAGGGCTGATTCCCACCATTGAGAAGAAATTACTCTCACCATTGAGAGGGCTGACCCTCTTTCATTAGAAGAGTTGACTCCCACCCTTAAGATCACTAATATTCACCACCAATAGACTGAATCTCACCATTGGGAGGACTTCCTCCACTGTAGATAGTGGACTCCTCCTTTGTGCGAGCTCTCTCTCTCTCTCTCACACACACACACACACACACACACACACACACACACACAATCCACAAAAGCAATTGTGCCACACTCTGGCCATCTGTACCCTGCGTCACTCTCCTGCTTTCTAATCTCTTAACCCAGCTGCAACTTGAAGACAAGAAAGCCATTGATGCCACAGGGTACTCCACAAGAAGGGTAGGGAAGGCAAATGGAAAGGGTCCCAGGTCACAGCCTACACACTTCCATCCAAGCCATCATTTCATTACCTGAACATAAGTTCCTGGAAGTCCCTAATTAACTCAGGCTTAAGGGTGTTCCAAAAATCTCAAATCCCGGGGACACTATTTTTCAGAAATAGATTGATTAAAAGATTCAACATGTTCATAGGAACAAAAAAAGGGACCTGCTTGCCCAGTATTCAACACCAACGGTGGAATACAAGACAGGAAACATTTACTCATTGTAAAACTATTCCTTAACAAGGTGTTTCCCTATGGTAGACTGATTCTTAATTTGTCCATTCTGCCTAAAGCAATATAGCCAAGATACATACAAAAGGAAATAGAGTAAGCTAATATATGAGTATATATATATATATATATATATATATGTATATACAGTGAGAGTCTATGTATGTTTTAGTTAGAATGAAGAGATGTTGGGGGACTACAGTATGTAAAACTGCCTTTAATGCAAGAGTACAATAACTATGGCATTCTCCAAACTTCCCAGACCCCAGAAGGCAACAGTTGCCAGGATTGTTGAACAAGCTGTGCTCAACCATAGAAAGATGTCAACAGTAGAAGGATGTGGGCCTTTTTACCATAGGAGCTTTCTTGAGACCAGTGTTGTCTGGATTTGATGACAGGTAATGACATTAACTAATTACAAAACTAATCACATTTTGGAGTAGTGGAAGCTGAGATCATGATAAGCATAATCAAATCCCTGACTTCAGGGCTTCGGGAATTGGAGGATAAGTTTCCTCCACACACAAAACTTGACCAGATGCCCTTTGGGATCCTTTGTCTGGATTTTTAGAAGCTAGAGAGGAACATTAGAACCTGCTGTGAACAGCAGCACCCAGTGTCTGGACGTGTGTTCAGCAAGTCAACTGTGCTACAGGGTCTTCATGATGAGTCCCAACTGGCTGAGGATGTACCTTACCTTTCTGCTCTTAGGAGCTCCATCAAGGTAATCTTGTGAATTTACAATCCCAGCTTCTTCCTCTAAGCCTCTGAAAACCGGTAACCCCTACCTCCACCTCTGATCCCACTACACTGGAGCCTCCTTTAATTATTGTACAGTTCTTGCACAGATGAACACATCTATCCTATTTGCCTTGGCACGTTGATAGGACAATCCAGTGAAGTTGGGTTGTTTGGTGCTGTAAAATGTTGTCATTATAAAGCATATTGCTAGTATGAAGCCAAATTAAAGGACCAAATGTCTGCCAAACAAATATCACAGTAACTAAAGGGAGTCAGATGCATTATTAAAATAAGAAGCTGGTACTTTCCAGTCACCCTCTGCCTGGTCTGTCTTTCCCTCTAAGCCTCTGACTTCCTGGGAGGTAGGGGTCAGACCTATGCTTTCAGAGCTTTGTCAGTCTTTAAGGAGACAATAGAGCAGGGCTGTGCAGGGCAAGTGCCCTGGTCATTCTTCTCATCTGGTTACATTCTCTAATCTCCAATGTAAGATTTAAGAAGAAATCAAATCTTAACGTAAATACTGTCCCTGTCCCCTGAAAAATGATCTACCTTTACTTTCTTCTCACCAATCCACTCATCCTCCAACTAAAGCTGTTCTGTGAGTTCACTCTCACTGCTCAGAAACCAAGCCATTACTTAAGAAAAAGAGAAGCATTCAGAGACCCAGGTTTCAGTTAGCTTTGCCATTGATTTTTATGTAATTCTGGGGAGGCATTATCCTTTTGGCAAAATGAGGCCAAAGAACTCAACAGTTAACTGAGATTCTAATGATAGCAGCCAGCCAATGCTAAGACATTTGCAATCCTGTTCTACTGACCCTGCACAAAAACAAAAACAGTTGGCATCATGATTGGACGTGAGACCTGTTGAGGTCCACCCAGCATACTACTGTTCAGATAGAATGAGCTTTGCAAGTAAAGTGTGTCCTTGATTTTTTTGGGGGGGAAAGAGGGGGTGTTGGTTTGGTTTGGTTTAGTTTTTTTGCCTTTGAGACAATATTTTTTATTTTTTTAAATAGCATTTTTTTATTTATTTTATATACTGACCATAGTTTCTTCTCCCTCTTCTTTTCCCATCCCTCTCCACCCACATCCCACCCCACCACCACCCACCCACTCAGGGGCAGGCATCCCATGGGCTTGAACAAAGCATGACACATCAAGATGAGGCAGAACCAAGCTCCTCCTCCTGCATCAAGGCTGGGCAAGGTAATCCAGCATGAGATTCCCAAAAGCCAGCTAAGTGCCAGGGGAAAGTCCTGATCTCACTGCTAGGAGCCTTACAAAGAGACCAAGCTACACAACTGCTTTTGAGACAATCTTACAGCACGTAAACAATGCTAGCCTCAAGCTCAAGATCCTCCTGCCTCTGTCTCCCCATGCTGGGATCATTGCTATGCACAGCCTTTTGTAGTTATGCTTTTTCATCTTTGGGTGGTTTGAATTTTCAATGTTTTACAGAACTGGGTTCTTATAGAAAACTGATAAATAAGATATAAGCTTGCTTTTCTAAACACTAAAATTGTTTCATAATTGTGGAATATCTATCAGTCACATGGGGGTAGTACACACACACACATCACACGCACACACATACATCACATCACACTCAGAAGCACAGCGGAGAAGTCTCTCATATGGATATAATGTTTAATGTCTTATGTCATGAGATGTCTGCCAGAGGAAGAAGTTGCTATGAAATAGATTTAAAATAACAGTTTAATCAGATAAGTACACAACATTCATCTCTGTCCACAGCAATATGATTTCGGGATAATAAATGAAGGGTAGGAGTTCTTTGCAATGCATCTCAGTGAGTGAAGCCCGCTGTCATCAGAGGCCTTTCCCTGGGGAGTATCCTAGGAATTCTATTGCTGTGATAAAACACTATGACCAAAATAAACTTGTGCCGGAAAGGCTTTATTTCATCTTACAGCTTGTAGTCCAACATCCAGGGAAATCAGGGCATAAAGTCAAGGCAGGAATTGGGAGGCAGGAGCTGATAAGAGGCCAGTAAGGCTGGCTCACCAGACCTTGCTTTGTCTGCTTTCTTATAGTACCTAGGACCACCCATCCAAAGGTGGCACTACCCACAATGAGATGAACCTTCCCACATGGATCTTCCATCAAAAAAAAATAAAAAAGGGCAACACAGGCTTGTCCCCTTGGCGAGCGCATTTTTCTCAGCTGAAATTCCTTGTTACAAAATGATCTTAGCTTGTGTCTAATTTACATAAAACTAGCCAGCACAGAGGGGCACAGGGTGGGGGTGAGGTGGAGCAAGACCCACCTCAGCCTCCATTCTCATAAGTAGGCAAACCTTTAAGTGGCAAGGAAAGAAACAAAAGGAGAAATCTGGCTTTTGTCTTGAAAGATCTTTTCCAACTTTACTCAAATTTCCAATGAGGAATTCAGCGCTGACACTCTGACCAAGTTTTGGAAGACCTGATGGTGATCGAGGATTCCTTTCTCAGGGGGTGGGAGAATGGGGGTGATAAATGACCTTTCAAAGAAGTATAAGAAAAGAGAGAATTAGAACTAAAATCCTCTTCCAACAAATGCAAAAAGTGAATCTACTCAGTTTCAAGGCCACAAAAGTAAACTGCACAAGGCAACCTATTCCTTATTGGATGTTTTGAAATCATTCTTGGTAACATAGCTCTGCCTTGGGGATACTGAGCACCTGTTATCTCCTAGGAAACAATGGGATTACTGAGGGGACTTCCTGGAAGTCCCAATGCCCACGGTAGTACTTAGGAAGCTGATGCTTATACCATTGTCTACTCACAGGTCAGTCCTGATTCAAGGGCTTTGCCCACACACACACCATGTGGCATGGGTCCTGTTTTTTTTCAATTTTTTCATAGATGTGTAGGAAGACATGAAGTGACTTTTCTAAGATCTGATGGTAACTAGACTTGGTGATGTGAATGTTATTAACTACCATTTTTACTGAGAATGCCAAGTTTTCTGTTTTTCTAGAAACATAATGATTTAAGTATGGAAAACAAAGACTTATAGTTGTCTTACTGTCATTCTCCAGCCTGAGCCAAATTAATGCATTGTTGAATTGCAACTTGTTAGTTTCATTAAAATCCCTAAATGCGTGCAGGTATAAGAACAGAATTCACAACAATTTCTGAAATGACCCTAAAGGTATTTATTTCATTTTGTGCCATGTATTTGTGTTCTACATCACTCTGGCATTGACAATCATAACATAAAGATATCAATCAATGTCAAGAAACACCAAGACTGATCTACTGTCCTGCAGAATCAAATATTCAACTGAAATGTAATATTTTATAAAATGTAATTCTTCTAACTTATTTAGAATGCAAATTTGTTTTCATGCTTAATAAAGGGCAAAAATCTATTTCTTTATGATTTATTATCAGTAGATGGTTTCTATATAAACCACTTACAAGTAGAAAGATAGACAAATGATAGATAAATATATAGATAGATGATAGATAAGGAGATAGATAGATAAATAGATGGATAGATAGATTAGATTATAGACAGTTACCGATAGAGATATATACACCTGGGAACATGTAAAAATTTATTGGTAAAAAGTATTCACAAGCAGTAAAAGTTCAAGAAGCTGGATGCTTTCCTACATCTCAGAGAATATGCTTTGATGCCATACTCCATTTCCCTACCTGTAAATAAAGACAGTAATACATACCTACCAGGCTTGCTAAGAAGTACGACAATTGCCAAGCAGTGTCTGACCACATGAGGCCTTTCTGGTGTCATGATAGCACAGCTCACAAAAAATTGTGAGGCTTCACAAACCAGGAATCAAATCTAAATCACTGCTGCCTGCAAGAGACACAAAGAGGGACCCTTCCACCTGGGCAGATCTCTCCCACATTGACTTTAAAGGTGAAAGGAGGTAACAATGGGAAACCAGGCTGCAGGCACACCTGGCAGAGCTGACCGGCCAGTGTGTGAGAATTGACCCCAGACCTCAGTGGTACATAAAACTGGGGGTATTGGCGTGTCCTAAAGGAATGGCCTTGCTTTCTCACTCCAGTGACACTGCAAACAGGCTCACTCTGTTGGCTTCTTCTGGTGACCTTAGAGGACTGTGTACTTGTGTATACTCATTTATACCTGAGTGTGAGGAAATATTTTGACCAACAATCAGTATAATGTAAATAAAAACAACCTGCTGAACAATGAACAAAACAAAGGTAAGTCAGTCTCTGGTTACATTGGTCAAATGACATCCATTCCTATTTCAACAGAACACACCTGAATTTCTAATAAATTCTGTGATCCTGGGTTAGCAAAGACAACTACAGCTTATTTGGAGAAAAAAGGTTGGTGCGGCTACTATCCACAAAGTCTCCACCACGAAGCTATGTATAAAATAATAATAGTAATCAACTTCAGGTATATGGAGCAAGCTTTCATAGATAAGAGTGGCCTTATTTGAGATGCATCAAGACTAAAATTACAACTAAACAGAGGGAGGTGCACCTACATCTGGCAGCAAAGATGGCTAGCACATCTGCCTGCGTTGCCTTAGCAAAGACCAAAGTCACTGTCGAGAGTTAAGAGTCCCACACACACTGCCTGCCCAGTGTCAGATTAACCACAGTGCTTACTACATGCCCTGCAGTGCATTTCACAGAATACACACAACAGAGCCTCTCCTTGAATGCTATGGCAGGTCCCTCTCCTTCTACTCTGGCTTCTTTCTGTCATCAGAATATGTCCCCACCGTCAAAGTCTATGTCCAGTTTTACTCAGTCTTTCAGTAGAAGAGGAAATCATGTTTCACAACATGAGGAAAGCTATTGAAACTGACAGCTAAGTCTCCTGACCCCTGACTCCAGCAATCTAGCTTGAGTCAATTTATGCTCTGGAAGAGTGGTCTCCTAAAACTGCTATTAAAACTAGCCGGTGTGATTGACGAATACCTGTGATCCAAACATTCAAGAGGCTGAGGCAGAAGAATTGTCAGGAGTTTGAAGCTAGCCTGAGGCACATAGTTACACAGTGAGTTCCAGGCCACCCAGGCTTATAAACTGAGACCTGTCTAAAAAGAACATTTAAAAGAAGTGAAAAATAAAACAAAAGTGATATATGTCCCCTCACAGTTCTGGGGGCATGAGATCTGAAATCCATGTCCTTCCCCCTAATGCAAGGTGTCAGCAATGCCTCTTCCACAAGCTCCTGGAGATTCCCAGCTACTGATGGCTGTATCAGTTATTGGCCCAGGGTCACATCACTTTACCTGTTTCCTTAGTCATTCTGCCCTCCTCTTTGTATCCCACAAGCCATCTCCCTTCCATGCTGACCCTGGGGTCCAGAAAACCCAGCACTGTCTCAGGCTCCCTCCATTACATCTATGCTTTGTGACATGAGCTCCTCTGGTTCCAGGGATCTGTGCCAAATGATCCGGCAGCCAGTTATTGTTTAGGCTAGAGCTTAATGTCCCCCAAAGTCATGTGTGATGTAGGCTTGACTCTTAGGGTGGTACTATTTAGAACTTTAAGAGATGGGTCCCAGTGGAAGATCTGTAGGTCATGATGAATGTATCCTTAAAGGGGATGTGAGTTGTGAGGCTCCAGCACCCTTCATTTTCTCCCCTTTGCATCCTGGCCATGAGGTAAGGGCTCAGCTCCACCACACACTATCACTTTGCTATGCTGCCTCTCCACAGACCCAAATGGATCAGGTCTAGGATCTTGGAATAAAATCATAACCCAAAATAGTCATTTTTCCTTTTTTAAGCTGATTATCACATGTATTGATTACAGTAACAGAAAGCTAAGACCATTATGCTTCATGCCAGTTCATGGTCTCATCAATAACACACCCATATGTTTGTTCCTTTTCTTTCAGACACAATCCCTGTGTCCCAAACCCTTCCTACTCTGGGACCCACTTCTCCATCAGAGAGGCAGCACATGAGGTTTTCCCCAAGCTCTCTTTTTCTGGTAAACCCAAAGTAATATTTGTAAACCAGGAAGACCAGTACACATGCTTGGTAGTGGGAGTGTTGATAGAAGCCGTAATACAAGAATTCCTAGAGTTTTCAAAGACCTTTTACTCTCTTCCAGGGTGTTGCTTAATTGTTGAAAAGATAGGTTGAAACACCAAGGAAAGTATATCTTTTAGAAAACATGCATCTTGGGCAATGGAATTTATTCTGTGTCAAAAAGTTTATTTCTGCTCTGAAAACCATTTCCAACCAGGTGAATTTAGAGGTAGAATATCTGCTAAGTGGATACAATTAGGAAATAAACAGAAGGTGTGGTCATCTGAATGAAAATGGCTCATCACTTTGAATATTTGGTCACCAGTTAGTGAAACTGTGTGCTGATATATTGTATATTTAATAAAAAAAATAGTCTGAAATATCAGAGGACAGAGCCACCCACAGAGCCAAGCCATGAAGGTCAGAAAGTGGTAACACACACCTTTAATTCCAGCACTAGGAAAGTTGGACCAGGAAGTGAGATAGCTAGGTAGAGAGAGAGGAGGAGGAGGAAGGAGTTCAGCTTCCCCTGACACTTCTCTTTTGGGCTGAGGACAGAGAGGCTTGGAGTCTGAAGACAGTCCTGAGGAGTTGGCTGGGTGAGAAATGGCTGTGGCTTGTTTCTCAATCTCTCAGCTTAACCCCTACATCTGGCTCTGGGTTTTCATTATAATAACGAATAGAATTAGTGCATCAAAACTGTTTAGAAGAATTAGGAGTCATGGCCCCATTGAAGTTGCGTCACTGGAGATAAACCTTGAGGTTTCAAAAGTCCATGGAACTCCCACTTTGCTCTCACTGCCTCATGTTTGTGGATCAGATGGGCGCTCTCAGCTGCTGCTCCAGCACCATGTCTGTCTGCCTGCTCCCACGCTCCCTGCCATGATGGTCATAGACTCTAAGATGCTCTAGGACCATGAATCCCAAGTTAAATGCTCTCTAAGTTGTCATGGTCACGATTTCTTTCAACAGCAGAAAGTAAGTAACCAAGACTGAAGGAAATTCACTCTACTAAGAGGAACTTACACAGGCCGATGAACATGTCCAAGTTCATTGTAGAACAGGAACAACTTTGAATATGCAAAGCAATCTGTGTTTCTCCAACAGGCAGTTGGACATGGACAACATGTCTTGGACATGTCTGGGAAGCAATATAAAATATTGGTAAATCTCAGAATGTGCAGGCTGCAGAGCTGTGCCTACCTATATAAATGGGGAGAAGAACAAATGGGAGAATATGTTAGACCTTTCTACCACAGCCCTCAGAAGTGATGCTTGTACAATTTTCCAATGAGGCAGCTTTGTTGGCTCCTTTGTTTCAGAGACATATGATTTTTTGGTTCTGGAAAGAACAAGAAGCCAATCACACTGAACATGAGGGGACCCAAAGGACAAATACTGAAAACAGAAGGTGTCAATCACATGCCCATCTTCTAACAATACAAGGAAAAAAATAAATAAATTTTTTAAGTAAAAAAATAAAAAAATAAAGTGCTTACTTTAGTGGAGGCATCTTCTGAGAACTCTGCCATCATCTCCATGATGGTAAGATCAAAGGAGCGTAACCGAACATGTTGCCGTTTAGCCGCACAGCTGAGAGCACCTACCTCTGGCACAGCCATGTTTAATAGGTATTTATTGAGCTGCACAGCTATCGTTTCTCTCGGAGAGATTCCCTTGGGCAGTGTATTTTCAACCACCCAAGCCTAGGCTGTCTCCATCTATTTGTAGCTACAGTGATCCACTCCCCCACATTCCTGTGTTCTTTCTCTTTCCTTCTTTTGGTTTAAACACACATAAAGAGGTGAAGACAGACACACAATCTGAACAAAGTGTCAGGACATTTTGCATAATGGTAATGTACTAGACCACGATTTCGCTACTGCAACAAAACACTTGACATAATCAGCTTTTATAAAACGAAAGTTGTAGTTTGGGAGTTTTCAGTCTATGACTGGCTAGCTCTGCTACTTGGGGCCTTATTGTGAGAGACAGCACATGCTGGTGAGGTTTACAAGGCAAAGCAGAGTTCTCTGTCTCAGAGCTAGAGCAGTAGGAGGAAAGGCCTCTGGTCCCAAACCCCCTTTTGAAGACATTCCCCCTAACCGGCTGGAAGATGTTCCATTAGGTCCTGCTCTGAAATGTGCCTGCAACTCCGGTTAGTGTCACCATGGGACCCACACTTTTCTACAGGAACTTTGGCAACATAGTGCTGGCCACGTTCTGTTGGTTCACATCTCAATATTCTCCTCTGCCCCATGGCACAGCAAAGAGCCAATTCCAGTCAGGGAAAATCCACAGGAAAACCTCTGTACTTCTAGAAGACTCTAGACATGAGCACAAGGCCAAAAGATTTGCGGAGTCTCTCACCTCTCATTTACACAGCATCAAGAAGCCTGAAAACTTCCTTATTTTCCAGCTCATAACCAGCTCTTAAATGATGATAAACGATAAATGAATACATGAAATAGCAAGCTAAAAGATTGAAAGAACTCTTGTGGATTGTGGAGTTGTGTGTTTTCTTCTCGGTGCTAGAAATCAAACCAAGGACTTCACATTTGCTGTATAAAGTGCTCTACCACTGAGCACCCTAGCTCAGGGCAGGACATTTCTAAAAAACAGATGGAAAGAACAGTAATATAAAGCCTGAGACCTGCATTCTAGCTCTCACACTGGCCTGCCAGATGATTCTTGATATGCTACGTTATTCCTCACATGCCCAATAGAGATGACAGCATACTTCTATCTTCATAGATAACATCAGTCACCAAACAATAGCTTGGGATTTAGAAAATATATGGATTCATTGTAAGGATTCCCTTGGTCCTCCCAATAAGCTCGAGACAGAGTGTCCATATTTTAAGATCACGTAGCTTAAGCTAGCCAAAATCTTGATATCTTTGTACCTCAGCAGCCAGAATTCTGGGATTTCAGATATATACCACCACATTCAGCAAGGATATCCATTTTTTGGCTTGAAAGCATAATGTTACAATATCAACTTTAAAACATTAACATTATTAATAAAGATGCTATTCAAGTTTCTGCCATGTCTAGCCCTCCTTAGACTGCAGGCAGAACAAGTGCCTGGCATGGTCTGTGTCTGTGACTGAGCAAACTAACCATCAGCAGAACTTTAAGCCTGATTTCTAGTCCTAAATCTTTGCTTTCTTCTTCTACGTGCTATGCCTACTAATAAAATTACTGAATCACCAAGGACCATGGGCAATTTAAAAAAAAAAAAATACCTTTATAAAAATATGCATGAGAAGTGGGTTACACAGAAATAGTACATTGTTTAGCATGTGCTCATCCCAGGATACCATCTCCAGAAAAAAAAATATCCAGACACATCTATCTCTTCAGATGTGTTTTATAGATACTGAACTAAATGACAGACATCAATAGCCAAAACTTTTCCTGTAAAGAGCCACTAGGCTTCCTGGGCCACACAGTATCTGCCACAGCCACTCGGTGCACCATTAAACAATACAGAAAACAATGGGCAGGTCTATATTCAATAGAACTTTATTTATAGGAATAAGCATCAGAGAAGATGCTTCCCAGGGACCCTGTTTGTCAATGCCTGGACAGCACCAGCTTGGAGGAAAGGCCTATGCAAAGCATCATTTCTTCATCTGAGCACTTTCGGCTGGAGTAGGGTCTTCATGACACTTGATGGAGGCTCATATCTAGGCACTCTGTCCCTCCTCCCTCAATGTCCTTTGATAAATGCCAATTGGCAAGAGGACTGTCCTTCCATGGCAGTTTTCTGAAAGACAAAGCAGGGGTAGAGATTAAAGCCAGACCCGAGTCTTTGTGCTGTGCTCAGCATATCAAGTGGTCCTCTTCAGCTGGGACTGTGTTGGCTGAACACCTTCCGAAAGAGACAGAACCATTCTTTCCCTCAATAGTCTTCAGTGTGGGTGTGGGAGGGCAGGTTTACGAAAGGCCCTTCTGAAATGCCGGCTGAAAGAAAATCATTCTCCCTGGCACCACGGACCCTTTCTCATGTGAGGCCTGCATGATCACTTTTCATTTCATCCCTCAAGCACCCCATGGCACCCATCCATGTATTAGGCTAATAACTGCATGAAGCTAGTTAAAAGGAACCGGGCAATTATTTTAATTAGAAGAGAACAAAAATAACACTCCTGGCTTCTGTTTTAAGGGGCAAGAAGGAAGTAGTCAGGGTTCAAAAAGATCCCACAAAATATTTTTGTGAAAGGAAAAATAATTAAGGCCAAATTTAGAATGTACTTGCAATAAATGGGCCAAATAAAATGAATGGCCCACTGTGCAGCCAGGACCCATTCACAGAGAAGAGTCCCAGAAAGCTCATTTTTATGTGATACCATCTTGAGGACACAGCCAATTTTACACAGTGAAAGTGAATGTCTAGTAGATTTTAATGATCCTTGTGAATCCCTCACGCGCCCTCCTAAAGAGTGTCTGTGTAAACTCTTTTATTAATATGAGACAGGGGCAGGATCTTGTTCAATTTGCCTTTTAAGCAGGATTTTTTTGTGTTTGAATTTTTAAATTGCTCTAGAGAAATCTACCTTCACAGAAGATCCCTGTTGCTAATCTATTCAAAAAGGTTGCATCCATCACAAGAAGACTTTAATAGCTGGACTGTGCTCCGTTACACAGGGAGAGCATTGAGCTACAGATTTCCCCCAGCCTTGGCCTCAAACCTCCATGGAGACTGCCACTTTGACCTCTTTCTTCCATCTCCGTTTTCTAAAAAGAAACAAAATGAAACTCAGAGCTGTCAGCTGGTTGCTATTGTTTGTGCTGTGTGGACCTATAAATGTTAGTTCACACACACACATACACACACACACACACACACACACACACACACACACACACACACACAAAGTTCCAGATTCCCACAGATCACTGAGGTCTGCACTCTGCCACAAACAATTCCACATTCATCTACTTACATGGACAAAAACATTGGTAGAAACAAGAGCCAGCCACCCTAGCTGGATGGGGTCAAGGTTATCTAGCCTGAGCTTATTATTACAGAGTGGATTATCCAAGAGAAATACATAGATGGTTTGTTTCTGGTGTACAGACAGAGCTAGTCATGCTAGAGTGAAAGAGTGATCTACCAAAGACTAAGGTAGGTAGCTAAGAAAGCAAGCCGAAAAGACAACCCAGAACCAGGTGTCCTCTTGGGTTCCTACTTTATTCTTGTACAGAGTGGTACCTTACAGCCTGGGCTGTGAGTGAGATGTCTGAACACTAATCCATCCTTTCTCAGGCATTCAGCTGCTCACTCTTAAAAGTAAATTTGACTATGTTTATCTCTTGCTGAAAGCTGTGAGATTGTTGTTGAGGTTTGCTTTCTATTGCTATAAAAAAACACAACAACCAAAAGCAACTAAGAATAGGAAAGGGTTTATTTCACCTTACACATAGAGGTCCATCACTGAGGGAAGCCAGGGCAGGAACTAAGGCAGAAAATATAGACAAATGTTGATAACTGGGCTCATTCTCAGGCTCATGTTTAACTAGTTTTCTTACATAGTCAAGGTCCACCTGCCTAGGGATGAGGCAGGCCACAGTGGACTGGACCCTCCCTCAGCAATCAATTGAAATTATCTTTCACAGATGTGTCCATGGGCCAATATGATTGCAGCAATACTTCAATTAATGTTCTCTCTTCCAGGTTACTCTGGATTGTGTGAAGTTGGCATGGAAAATTAATTAGGATAGTGGTCTTGCCAATAGCAAGTGTGATGCTGTTAAGAGGTGTAGCCTTTGGGTAGTGATGAAATCATGGACCCTCCACCTTTATGAATGAGAATAGTGCCCTCATTTTTAAAATAAAGCACAAACTGGCTCTCTGTATTGTCCACCATGAAAGAATGCAGCAACAAGACACCATTTCTACAGTCCTAATGGGGCACTTTAACTGCTGGCACCTTAATCTTGGGCTTCCCCCCTCCCAAAACTATGAGCAATACATTTCTTCTGTTTATAAATTATTCATACCAGTGCCAAGAGCATAGCTCAGAGGCAGAGCACATTCCTGTCAAGCAGAAGATCATGAGTTCGATTCTCAGCCCCACAGAACAATACATCATCTAGTCTAAGGTCTGTGGTGAAACAGTCCACGCAGACTGAAATAACAGGTCACAAGTGAACCTGTGCCAGGCCTACATTCATGCTGTGAAGCAATACAAACCACCTCACAGGTAAAGATGGACAACTGTTCAGTTCAGAGTCCAGTCTGACAACTTGGTCCTGTCCTAGAAAGACAGGAAGTGAGAAAGGAGAGCCACTTGGCATAGGACTGGAGCAAAAGATTTCTTGGAAGTAATGCCTGAGGAGTCAAAATCGAGAGATAAAGCCAGCTTTGAAGATTCACTGTGAGGACTATGTGTTTTAATTGAGTGTCATCACTTACCCCTGGAGGTTTCTCCTGCCATAGGTTTTCTTTTAAAATCCACATAGCCACTGATTGTAGCTTCCAAAATCAAAATGGAGTAACTAATTCCAGCCCTGGACACATGAACATACTGTTGAGTGCCATTCATAAACTCAGAAAAAAGCCCAGTTTTATTTAACTTTCCTATGCAAAACTTACACAAAGCCAGCTTCCCATTTCAAGTCCAATTTAAAACACGCAGAAGACTGAAAAGAGAGAGAGAGAGAGCTGTGAGGAGTACTCAGACCACTTTGATTGTGTACATGTTTGATTGCTTTGTTAGCTTAGTAGCTTCCTGATGTGTTCACTTTTGATAAAATCTGAAGAAAATACATCTCTCAGTTTCCAAGCTGAATTTGACATGGTGGGAAGAGGACGTCATAGAAAATTGTAGCCATACTTAATTCACAAGCATCATTACTAAAGTCCATATTACAAAAATGAAGAAAACATATGCAACAGTGTGTAAAATAAAGGGTGGATATGACAGTAGGCAGGGGCTAGGTTGAATTCAAGATTAAGTTCTAGCAGGAGAAGGACTGGAATGGGGCATAAAATTGATGAAAAGTCATTGTGTATGAGTAGGAAATTGTCAAGGAATTTAAAAATGTAAGGAAAACCCACTGAATAACTTATCACACAGGTTGAATGAAGAGAAAGGGCATATCATCATCGTGTACAAAGAGACTGTTTAAGGTAAAGATCATTCTGGGGACAAAGCCCTGAGGAAAGGTCCTTCCAATGGATGGTACAAAAGCAGATACTCATAACAGAAGAACCAACTTGATCAGTGTCATGGACCAGGAATCCAACTCTGTGGTGTAGGGCATTTTGGCATTCACCAAACCTTGGGTTCAGTCTTGGTCACAGGACAGAAAGAAAGGTGAGAGAAAAGGAGAGAAAGAAGAGGTGGGGAAAACAGATGCAAAAGGGAGAAATGGAGGCCATGTGGATTTAAATATAAAATGTGAAACCGAAAACATACCAGGAAATATTGTTAGGATGCTTTTATGGCCTTGGGATAAGAAAAGCTCTGTTGAGATAACAAAAGTGACAACCAGAAAGAAGTTAACTATCCACAGAAACCATAATGAAAGTGATGTACCAAGTTCAGAAAACTTGTAACTTTCCCAACCCTTGAACCTATAAGAGATTCACATATGAAATGTATGCATGTTTCCTACAAATCAGTAAAAAAAAAAAAAAAAGACAAAAATTCAGTATAAAAGTAAGCAGCCTGGGCTGGAGCAATGGCTCAGTAGGTAAGAGTGCTCGCCCCACAAGCATAGAAACCTGATTTTGAATCTCTAGCATTCATCCATATAAGGGATGAACAATGCCTTCCATGCCTCGGTATATTAGGATGAATTCCTAGAGATGCTGACCAGATAATCTAGAACAGTGAGCATGAGGTTTATCTCAAGGGAATGAGGCAGACATGAATAAAGTGGGACACCCTTAACCACATGCATGTGCATGGGTACATGAACACACACACACACACAGACACACACACACACACACACACACACCCTAACTAGGCAATTTGAGAAGAACGTTCATAAAAGAGAACACTCAAATGCCAGTAGACCTGAAATAATATGCCCATTTTTTTAAGAATCCAGGAAATTGTGTGGTGGTGATGGTGGTGGTACACACCTTTAATCCAAGTACTAAGGAGGCAAAAGCAGGCAGATCTCTGTGAGTTGGAGGCCAGCCTGGTCTACAGAGCAAGTTCTAATACAGGCAGGGCTACACAGAGAAACCATGTCTTATGAAAAAAAAATCCAGGAAATTGAGCTAAGCTCAAAATGCTAGTCTCCTGCATGCCACCAGAATGACTAGTAAGCATGAGCTGGGCTGTGGAGCAGCTACATTAACTGCTCACTCGAGACTCACACAGTCTCTTTGGAAAGGTACTCATACTTAGCATCATATATTAACATCGAAAAGTTCTGCCCTACAATTTAGCAATTTGCCATTCAGTGTAAATATAGACTAAACATAATGCGTGTGCACACTCAGCAAGATGCTCTCAGGAAAACTTACAGCAGAGCACTCTGAAATCATCTAGAACTCAAAAACAACCAAAACATTCATAAAGGGTAAGCTAGATAAACTATGCAGTATGTGGTGTTTTATGAAGAAAATATACTACAATTATAGCCAACAGAACATTGAGAGAAGAAAGGTAAACACAGATAAATACCTACCCCATGTTAAAAGTCTGCACCAAGGCAAAATAACTTTAAAAAATAAATATCTCCTTGTGGTTCCACTTACATGAAGTTTAAGAAAAATAAATAAAGTAAAACCAATCTCTGAGGTCAAAAATCAGGATGTGAGTACCTTTGGGAAAGAAGATGGTGTTGCATCATAGGAGCAATTGGGAATATCAGTCATGTGATCTTTCTTGTCCTGCCTTGGTGGGCATGGTTATGGAATGTGTTAACTCCAGATCAATGGACTGAGTCCCACATTCATGCTCTTCATATCTTCCATATGTGGAGCTCCAATGAAGCCCTAACTTAAACATTCCAAATGTTCTTTTTGCCTCATGATGTCACTCAACATGTGTGTGAAAAGATAGGAAACAGGAAGAATGGATTCATGCCAGACTCAGAGGGAGAAAATGCCTTGAAATGAGCTAAGAAGTAATACATTGAGGAGAATGAGGAAGAGAAGGAGAGAGAGAGCCAATGTAAAAATAGCAATGATGATGATGGTGGCAATAAAGTGGCAGTGGACACAGAAGGTCAAGGTCGGTGCAGTGATTAGTCACAAAAGGAACATCTGTATCATGCCCCTCCATGAAGAATTAGAGATCATCTTGCAAAGGGGAAGAGGAAGACTTTAAGTGCTGGAGGCAAGAAAGGACTAGAGCAAAACAGTGTTTGTAGACATGACTGGGCCAGGGCCACTGCACATATAATCTCACAGCATCTGTAGTTGCCTGCACAAGACCAAGATAGTTCACATTCTAGCTTGGAGCTATGGACTGTTGTCAGCAACTAGGGGAAGAAGAATCGATTTCCTTTAACAGTGTGCTCCCAGGAAGGTCTATCATGCTCCAGTGGACGTCACCACACCCATGAGTACATTAATAGTACAAATTGGAATCAGTTGGTTGCTTAAAAAAATAAAAAGATGACTTGGGAGTGCAGGGTTGGGCAGATGTGGGAGGAATTAGGGTACAAATATTAACATCACTATATATAGTGTGTGTATTTATATGTATATATATATATATGACATCCTCAAAGAATTAATAGAAATGTTTTACTTAAACAAAAACTAAAAACACATACACACACATATTTATATAACAAAATGTTACATTTAAAAACACAGCTAGAGGCTCCTGTGTTTCTAGTCTCAGTATGGAAAATAAAATTAAAAGGTAACAAATATAGACTACACACAAAGCACTTTCTTATTTAATGTGTATAATGTATACATCAGTAAGTCAGTATGGAGAACAACACAGCAAAAGTAAAATTCAGTTCCTCCCTCAATAACTGACTCCAACAGCCAGGGCTACATCCACAGTTACCCAGAGGCAGCATTGTATTACAAAGCCTCCTGTGAATATAGGCAAAAGCCCACCCCCAGTCGGGGGTCAAGGGGAAATGTCCTTCTTGGTATAGTGTTTCACAGTGATGTTACCTAATCCTGAACAGCTTTCCAGTCTGCATGATGTTGGCACCTCCATTCCAGGCACCTGGCTGGATGCAGGATGCTGCAGTGAAGCAGGCTATTGTTTTTAACCTTGGGAGGCGGCACCTGTAGGCCTGTATTTAGGCTACACCATGTGTTTCCAAAAGGTAAATGCAAGAAATATAATCAAAATTGTTTCTAACACTACTGTTTTTACATCAACAATCTACAAATATATGGAAGAACTCAATATATGTGTGAAATAAACAGAAGGTATGACTCCACTGAGCTAACTAAAAAACAGCTCTGGAGTTTAGAAGCAAGGCTTTAAATTGCTGTGTTTTTAGATATGAAACATTATGGAAAACACAGACATTATTCATCAGAGTGATTGTTCTGTGCACCTGTATACCTTATATAATTTTTCCTGGGGCTTTTTACTTCAAGGAAATCACTAGCTAATGACATTTCAGACTTTGGAAAATTTTCCCAATAGCACACTGGAGATCCCTCGGGGAGAGAACTGTGAGAACGTGGATTTTTTTTTTCTTTTTTTTTGAGATCATTAACAGATATTACAAACCAATTCAAACTGAGCATTTTCTTTGCAAATTACCTTTAACTTTTAAAGCCATGGAAAGAAAGGAGGAAAGACAGTGAGTGATTTAATTTACTTAACTTGTCTACAAATTGCTGCTTTGTGCTTCATCGGTGACTGCATTTCCAACCAAAAAATATATATCTCTAACTATCTCTAATAGATATATTTTTCTAAATTACCACGATGGATGAGTAATATTTCCAGAAAGTAATATTCTCTCTCTCTCTCCCTCTCTCCCTCTCTCTCTCTCTCTCTCTCTCTCTCTCTCTCTCTCTATTTAGCAAGTTGCCCTGGAATTACAGATGTTTATCCTATTGGTATGTTTAAGGCAAATAAATAAATAAATAAATAACGGAACCCCACACTGTCTATCTGAGGCCTAATTAGCTCTCTTCAGTAATTAGCTGGCTTGTTCTCTCCTGGCTTTCGTTGTTGGTTGACTGCGCCTTTCCGAGGGGAAGGAAGAATTCTTTTATCTCATGATCAAAACCTAGTTTCCCCGGCTAAAAAGCTAATATTTGGGTGAGCAGTCCCTCATTCCAAGATGACATCAGGGCTGATTCTGATTTGCATGTTTTCCATTCAAAGAACCCCCATGGATTTCAAGGGGAGTCTCCTACATGGATCAGCTATGTGGGAGTCCTGACAGGTTCCAGAGCAAAAACTACACCAAGCACTGCTTATGTTGGAGCTCAAAACCATGACACAAAACGAAAGAGTTTTTCCCTGCCTGTGCCATACCATGGTGCACATGGGAAATGTCCCCAGACCTACTTACCACAGTGCTGGCTTCTCTGGCTGCTACATGTAAATATTTGATGAATAATGCTCCATTTATAAGAACATATTTTAATTAGAATATTCTTTGCATTTAGTGCCCATTGCAGACTTTTTGAAAGGTCATTATTTAGGGTGCTAGAAGTTTCTTTTTCTCCATTTTAAAGTAAGAAGTCCCTGCCCTCTCCACCTCTGGCTTCAGCCCTTGGGAGAGCAGGCCCCACACTTCCCTTGGGCCATACAGAAAAGCTGACCTTAGTGGCGTGAGCATAAAAGAGCCAGAACCAAGGGTGTGAGAATAGGAGGGCTGGTTCCACCTCTTTGGGCTTTGGCACTCAGGTGAGCTGGCCCCACCCCTTGCCAGGGCAGTACTGGAGAGCTACTTTGCTGGATGGTGTGAGTTTGGGAGAGCCAGTTCTGTTCCTTACCAGTTACCACAGGCAGGAGAACTGAGCCCATCCCTCACTTGGACAAATAGGACAAGCTGGCCCTGGTTCGACAGGCATAAGAGAACAGGTGGGCTGATCAACTCAGCTTCCACCCAGGCTCAGATCCAGAGCTTTGAGTCAACCCATCTCAATGTCTACCTTACCTAAGAACTGCTGGAGCATGTGAAGGGGTTGGTCCTGCAGAACCAAAACTGACACATGACATGTGTCTTCATGACACAGGGCAAAAACAGGATATCTGAGAAGGACCCAGGTAAGGCTCCAGTGTTGATAGCATCACAGAAGCCAAAGTCATCAACCAGAAGCCAGACCAAAGACTCTTTATAGTGAACATTTGCAAGTACAGATGTTTGGGCACAAGGGTAACACACCATGACATACTGCAGCTTGCACAAGATGGGGTTTGTTGTTGTTGTTTAAGTTTCATTTTTATATTTTTGGTTTGGGAGGAGGGATGGTTGCAAGGTCAGAGGACAGATATAGAGGGACAGGGAGATGAGTGGGGATCAAGGTGCATGATAAAAAATTCACAGATAATCAATAAAAGGTTTTAAAAAGTAAAGGAAGAAGTCAACTTTGCACAAGGGAAACAGGGATTTCGTATGCCTCCGCATGTCGTGCAAACAGCAAGGGGGAAGAGAACTATGTGAAGAACGTTCTGCTTAGGAAAGGAGCCATCATCCTGTTATCAAAAGTAAAGGACCCAGGCAGTGGAGGTGCAGGCCTCTCATCCCAGCACTAGGGAGGCAGAGCCTGTTCTACAAATCGAGTTCCAGGACAGCCAGGGATGTTCCACAAAGAAATTCTGTCTCGAAAAATCAGAAAAATAAAAATTTTTTAAAAAGAATAATTGAGACTTTTTAATATTACAGGGTAGATGATATTGCCCCCATGTATAAGACAGTGATGGAGGTTTTAGAAAACTTCACTCCAAAGTCCTAGGGTATGAGTGTAGAGAGAGACCAAGGAACCCAGATCTACCCAATGCCATAGCCAACATTTGTCTGCCTCAACTCACAGGTGATTTCAAATGCCAAGTTTACAGTCTAACATCTGACAGAAAATTAGACCCTCAGACTGTGGTTCTCTGATTTGAACTCAGACATTCTACACTCAGTGATTAAACTGCAAAGAGTTGTTTGTCCCTCAGGCTTCCCAGTGAGACCCTGTCAGGAAAGGCAGACATGGTTGGATATCTAAACTAACTGGTCTGAATGGAAATGTGTGTGTATGCGTCACAAAATGCTGACACACTTCCAAACTTCTAGAAGCCAATCTTCTAGACCACAGTAGTTTCATACACAAACGCACAAGGGAGGGTCCACGGCTCCAGTGATGCTTATCTGTGGACAGGTAGTTCAATCCAAAATCATCACAGCTTCAAACTTGTGTGGGAATGGAGTAGGATGAAAAAAATCCCATTGATCCTCTTAGCCTACGTCCCAGCAAGTCTCCTGGGTGTATTCAGGCCATACAGCAAGATTAGAAGGTGATTTTCTGTCTGCCCAGTGTGCATACACTGCTCAAATATGGCTGCCTCCAAATGATAATGGGAGAAGTCATGGTTATTTGCAAATGCCTTCCTGTTCACTAAACTTTTACAGCCAATGCCCCTAAAGCCAATGGAAGGAGCCCAAACAATTCCTAGTGTGGCCACTGGGACCCTTCCCCTGGGGACTCAACTCTGAGAAAGTTTGCCAGAATTGAGACATGTGGTCCAAAAATGCTCATGATTATACGTTCCAGGTGAGTCTTTCATACTTTAATAAACATTCTGTAGAAATGTGATTACCTACCTAGGTTAGCATGCTGGGTGGTAAAAAGAGCATCGGACACAAGTACCATTTGTGAAAATGCTACATTAAGGACCATATAGGGAGGCCCTCCCATGCTTTTTCCTTCTAACTTCAGCTACAGGGCTGAAAACCACAGTGTCCTCACCACTGGACCTGTGTCTTTCCATGAAAATAAATCAAAATGTAGTGATCATTCTATTAACAAATTTCCAACTTCAAGTTTAAAACTAAAGTGAATTTCTAAGCATACCTTTGTTCCCTGGATAAAGGATGGGAGGGAGAAGGGACCTTGAACAAGGATATACACGGATAGAAAATGTGACTTTATTCATAATAATGATAAAAAATGAATATAAAAAATAAAAATAAAAAAAAATGTTTTTCAATTAAAAGGTAATAAGCAATGATAACTTAAAAAGAGAACTCAAAACTCCTGAACAGAAACCATGTTGAAGGTCACTGATTGTCTCATCTGAAAACCTCTCCATGTGGCATCCAGGTCCAATACCCACTCCACGTCTTTCCTGAATATCTCTGTGTCCTGCAGGCCCCTCCTCTACCATTGTGACTCAGAAAGACCTGCTGTGATTTCAAGGGATTTCTTTCAGGAGTGTAATGGTCATGAATAAAGATGTTCTCTCTGTTGGTCCCTTGTGAACCATCCATCTCCTCAATTCAGGAGAAGAACGGTCATCTCAACATCACTCTGTATTGGTCCCTAGGCCCCTGCACCATGTGAATGGCTCAGGAAATGAGTTGTGCCTTACCAGAGTAATGAAAACTACTCTCCCAGCTGTGGAAGATGCTGAGGCAAAAGGATTGCCTGTCCCAGCAAGACCCTGTCTCTAATTAAAGCAAATTTAAAAACCCAAGAGCATTGCCTTTAAACCGCATATTTGAGATAAAGTAACACAAACCCCAGTCACTTTGCTTCATTCACTACCCTTGGCCACCTTTGAACCAGATAAGAAAATAGTTCTCCCCTATTCCTCTCCTTCAAGTTCAAGATTCCTTCCCTGCAGTTAACTTCCTTCATGGGTACCCACATGAGCTAAAGGAGCTCTTGCTTCCATCTCATAGAATTAGCTTACATGTTGGTACGTCCTGACTGCTAAGGACATACAACTTCCCAGTTCATCTAATGTTCCCATGCCATCTATGTGTAAGATATCCATGAGTTCAATGCTCTGTGGGGTCAGGTGTATCTATCAGGTTGTTCCACAGAACTCCATCATCAGCTAGCATGGGCTGCCTGACAGCTCAGGCATTTGTTAGCTCCATATCTAACAAATTTCCACTTAAAGGATGAGAGATAATTTAAATCTTTTTGTATTTCTTAATTTTTCTTTTTGTTTCAAATTAGAAAAGCACTGCATATTGTAATAATACTTGAACAAAATCAAA
This sequence comes from Sigmodon hispidus, assembly GCA_004025045.1. Taxonomy (NCBI): domain Eukaryota; kingdom Metazoa; phylum Chordata; class Mammalia; order Rodentia; family Cricetidae; genus Sigmodon; species Sigmodon hispidus. The sequence goes on from PVIH01013476.1 coordinate 45,340, forward strand.
GATGAGCACATCTCCTTGCCTACCATATTACCATGTCTTCAGACCATCAGTACATGCATAGCATGTACCTACATTCAAGTATAGTACATACAATATATAGCACACAGATAACTTGTGCTGTAACATCTTGTATGCCATTTCATGGGAATAATGTTTTGGTGATGGGAGAATCTGAGTACATAACTGTATCATTAATAACCCATCTACTTCCCATAGCTTTTTCAGTTACATTACTCTAAAAAACATAGATTTGCTTTGGCCAGAGGACCATGCCTGTCTTTGGTGACCTCCATTTCCTGTTAGGACTTTTGCTGCTGCTGCTGCTATTGCCATTATTGTGGGGTTTGATGAGATGTTGTCTGTATGCTGGGGTGAAACCCAGGGCCTCATTACGGCTAAACAGTTTTTATCACTGGGCTCTACCTCAACTCTACCCTTTTACCATGAACATTCCTACTGCCTTGGGCTTGCTGGGATTGAGTGGCTCTTGAGAGAAGCTGTCTGTTTCTTTTTCCTTCTCACTTGGTTCTGAGGGATAGCCTGCCTTGCACACCTCCCAGCCTGGTGGCTTCTTGTCTTCCTTTCTTTCCCGATGAATCTACTATTCAGTTGCCAGCCCCTGTGCTGCCCCCAACCTCATCTCTTTCCGTTGATGCTCCCAAAGTTATCAGTCTTTCCACTGTGGGCCCATTTTCCTTTCTCCACTCATGTCTTTCTCTATCCATTGTTGGGCAAAGAATACCCTAGTCCTAAGTTGGTACCCTCTATTTGTCCTTCTGATTCTCATTCTACCAGGGTACACATTTGAGCCACATTCTTGCACTTCGCTTTGTGGGTTTTAAATAAAACCTATGGAGGCTAAATATACTTACTGTATACAAAATACTCTGCTAGGTGAATGGAGCACTATTTTTTAATCATTTTTTAGGCCAGATGTGATGTTGCACATTTAGGGTATCAACTTCTAGGGAGGTAGATGCTGAAATGAGAGAATCTTTTGAGTCCAATAGTAGGAAAAATTCAAGGACACACTCAGAAGCACAGTGAGTCTTCATCTTAAAACAAAGACAGACTTAGGGAAGACCCTCCATGAAAAGTCACTTGGAATTATTAGTGAGGGAAGAAAGTCTCTTGACGTCCAGAAAACAGCCTCAGAGGATAGCAATACATCCATTCCCAACTGGGTAAGAGTTATCTTTGGAACAGGACCTAAAATATGATACCTGAAATGGGGTTGGAAGTTAAAAATGGAAAGAATCTACAAATGAGACCCTCTTACTCCTGCAGGCTAGACATAAATGGTAAGAGATGCCTAGCTGGGAGAGAAACCATCCGAGGTGCTGCATGAGTACATATATTAAATGGAATATCTAGTGATCCATCTTTGCATAAGTGATCAGTGACAACTCAACCTGTTCTCCTGGAGATCTTTCTGAGTATGCAGTTTAAATAATCCCCCAGCCTCCAGCCCCTAGATGGCTCTCCTCTCCAACACACATCAATCAATTTCCCCAGCAAGAAATAGACACCCAGGAAACAAGGCACTGTCTACAGGAAGACATTGCAGCCACTCAGGTTCCATTTTGTTACTCTAAAGGATCGCTGAGATATCCCCGATTAATTTAGTGCATCTGCTTTGAGCTGTTTTTCCCACAAAAGACAAATGTACACATACAAAATGTACCGATTCTTCCCCAGCAGACCACTTGTCCACTTGGAGACCAGGCTGGGATTCAGAAGGGAGACCAGAGCAAGGTGAATTTGTCTCCTGGGGACTGAACCTGTGACCTCATTAGCACAGGGTTCTAATCAACTAAGCCACGAGGCACATTCCTTACTGAAGGCACCATGGCAGTAATTTGCTACATGTTAATTCTAAGATTAACTACAGATGAGGAGCATTCCTAGGGGGCAAAATGAGAGATTTGCTAATTCTTGGGAAAAGATTTAGGTCATCAGTTTTTGAACCCTTCAGTTTTAAAATATAATTCTGTAATCTTGAAATGATGCCCATCATTGTCTACACCTTCATGATTTTTTTAAATCAATATCTATAGCAGAAGGACAAAGTAAATGGTGTCACCCTTGCAACTGCAAAATACTACCCACATACTTGTTTATAGATTTCTCTACATTTTCCATGTTTCAAGCACAACACAAGAAGAATGGACTCCATGCTGAGTCAAAGATGGTTTTCTAAAATGCAGAGGGCTGCACCCCATCACTGCCACTACTAATCCCACAAAATGCTAAGTCCTAAAGAGACAGTCTTCCCTCCCCTAAGAAAAAGAGAAGACCAGTGTTACAGACCTGCCTTGAGACAGAGGAAGTCTGATCACTCCATTCTCTTCCTTTTCCTTTAACCTGCCTTGAAAAGCTAATGTGTAAAAACAGTAAGTATATATGGAATACTGTTTTGACGCTGACTTGGTATCCTGTACTCAAATTCCTATGAATATTTTGCCCACTTCCTAACTCTGAGAACAATTTCTCCTCTGAGGCTTCATTAAATATTCAGGCCATTTCAACTTTAGCTGCTCCCACCCTTACTGTGACTTTGAACTTGATATGGCTTAGGGAAGAAACCAAAGCAACTATGTAAAAATATTAATAAAGATGGGCTCTACCCCAGACTTTGTAATTTTGTGGAGGGACCTCTGCAAGACATCCTGGGAACGGCGTTGGGAGTGTGCCTATACTAGCTTTTCTATGGGAAGCTGGCTGGAACCCCCCTGTTTTCTGGAAGAATTTTCACCATGGAAAAACTCCAGCTTCACACTTGCACATTAAATTTTCTGTCCTAGAGGCTTAAAGCGACAATTTAATACTTTGGACTGGCTGAGGACGAGGTTCAGTGGTAGAGCAAACCTTGGGTACAAGCATGTACATACAAGCATCTTGACATGCATTCATATATACATCCAGGCTACTGTCATTATAAGAGAAACCTCCTACATTTGTTGATAACTCCCAGCCTAGCATCAAGGGAGCGTCTTGGGTTTTGCCTTGATCATTAGAAGTTCCTAGGATAGTTAAGTCTCCTATATCAACTGTCAATCTTTTCACCTTTAAAATGACGGAAATTATAATCACTACAAAATAGGGCTGCTGCTGTGGACCAGAAGTGTACATAAAATTATTCAATTCAAGGTTGAAACTTAATACTGAGAAGTTCATTCAAATGTAAGAGTTAGGACTGTGGGAATGACTAGGGTAAAGCATTCTTGGTTTGTATGAGACTATGTTTGATCTCCAGCACCACAAAAACAAATAACTACACTCCAACAGCCTAGCTACTGTGTGCCTCTCTTGAGCAAAGCGTCCCCATCTGGATATAATATGTTGCATTTTGAATATCCCTCGCTTTATAAAGCCACAGCGAAAGTTAAATATGTACTACAGTTCTACATCCACAAGGAAAACACGAACGATTAAACTGAACACAACAAGTTTAAATAGCATGCTCTGATTCACATAGCTTAGAGGCAGAAGCCTAAAATGAAAATAGCTAGCCCTGATTTCCAAATTAATGCCTATAAAAATGTTTTCTTATGAAATTCATTCTAAAACGGCACAGTGGAACTTTCCAAATTAGCATGACCAAAATAGATGATCTTTCTTTCTACAACGTATCCAGTTCTTCACCAACCTAAAAGTTTGAAGGAATTTCAAAAAGGATATAAAAATATTATCTGCCTATTCAAATAATCAGGCTAAGTACATTTTTATCTGAAAATACAATCTGAGACAGCCTCATTTTATAGTCAAGAAATTCTCTTAACATATTCAGGGAGCTACAGTTTTAAACAATTCAAGTTGAAACCGACAGTCGGAAATTAAATAAACAGAAAACTAACCTGCTGGGTAGTATCTGTCTTACAGTCCTGGGCACTGTTGCCATAATCTGCAGGTGGATGGGTGGTTCAGGAAAATAAATAGCTTTCATTTCCTCTCCATATTTCCTCAAACCACGCCAATGCACTTGACTATGGTTCACTTTAAGGATTTGGTAAGCACTCTTCCTATCTTGCTTGAAAGATTATGTTTTATTTTTATTTTGTAACAAAATAGGGGAAAGAATGTCAGTTTCCCTTGTGTTAATATACAGAGTTCTAATCACTTCTCATTCTCTTCATCAGCAAGGTAGTGTCCTTAAGAGACTTGGGGGCTCTTTGGCCTATAAATATTGCTTTTTGTTTTGTGATATTTGTTTCTTTCCATAAAATGATGGTAAAGGATGAAAGAATTCTATTTAGTGATACTGAACCATGAAGAAGTAAACATCAGATATCAAATCCCCAATTAAAAAAAATAAAATGTATTATGAGGTGAAAACAAGGGATTCCTCACAAATATTCAACATCATTGGTAATTGGATAACACCATTGTTTTATTAATATTTGAAGGGGAAAGGGTATAGCTCTTAGGCATCAACCTTCAGCCAGACTCTCTCTCTACTTGCCCCCATTCCCTAAATTAGCCAGAATGTAAATAGACACCAAAGCCTGAGAGCCTGGCAAAGAGCTGTTAAAACCACAAGGGTCACAGGCAAGAGTTGAAGATGACATTGTACTTTCCTCAGCCAAGGCCACAGCTGGAGCTTGGTATCTGTGACTCAATAGGAGATGGGAGTCACCAGCCTTCAACAGTACAGGATACCTACCACATCACTGAAATCTGAGCAAGAAAGACATACAAAGTGCTGCAGTGAGACCAAATGTAGTAGTGTATGCCTAGATTCCCAAGTACTTGGGAGTCAGATGCAAGAGAATCACATGAGCCTAAGAGTTCAAGGCCTGCCTGGGCAGCATAGCATTACAAGGTTCTTCAACCTCTTTCTGGACATTTTGGTAATCAAGTATTATTTCAGTCTTGGCTTCTTACTCCAGGGTAAAAGATATGGTGATGATGGCGGTGGTGATAGTGTTGATGGTAATAGTAATAACACTGAAGATTGTGGTGGTAGTTATGAAGGTGATTGGAGTGGTATTCACTCTGCCCATGAACTTGGGCTATCCTGCCTGAAAGAGGTGGTGCTTCTTTGCCTTAATAAGTGACCCCTTATAGGTAAAAGGAGAGTAGCCATGCCCTTCTTTTGGGGACACTGGACAGCAAGGGCATTCTCTCCTAGGCAGAACAGAGGATGACTTCATCAGCTCATTTGGTTCTGTTTCTTGTGAGTGTATCTCCCCAATTTATATCTTAACAAATTCCAATTACCCATTTGACAGACTCATGTGGATTGCTTTTAACATGTGATTGTAATGTTGATGATGGTAATGCTATTGGAATTAATGAAAGTGGTGCTGGTGTGCTGGTAATAGTGAGGGTTGAATGGAGGTGGTGGGAGTGGTATTGGAGGTGATGGTGTTGGAGTTGATGGTGGTCATGGTGGTAACCATATCAAAGTCAATAGTAATGGTGGTGCTAAAAGTAGCTAAAAATGGTGGTGATGATAACGATGTGGGAGGTAGTGATTATGTGGCAATGGTCATGGTGAGCATGATGATGATGGTGATCATAGCAATAGCACTTTACCAGTGAAGTGAGCATGGTCATGACCTTCATATCTCAAAAGATTAACTAAAGACTTCAGCTTCAGAAAGCTACTGTTTCTATACTTTCTCAGTCTTAATTCCTATTCATCAGATGCTGAAGTAATCACAGCTATGTTGTTCTTTTTTAAGATTTATTTTACTTTTAGAGATATGTCTGTGTCTATGTCTGTTTGTATCTTTATCTGTCTGTATCTGCCTGTGTCTGTCTGTGTCTGCCTGTGTCTAGGTCTGCCTGTGTCTGTTTGTCGGTCTGTCTCTGTTTGTATGTCTGTCTGTGTTTGTATGGCTGTGCCTGTGTCTGTCTGTGTCTACGTCTGCATGTGTGTGCCTGTGTATCTGTGTTTGTGGCTGTGTCTTTATGTGTCTCTCTGTGTCTCTGTCTGTCTGTATCTATTTCTACATCTGTATGTATCTGTGTCTGTGTCTATCTGTCTGTGTTTGTATCTTTGTTTGTCTGTGTCTATCTTTGTCTGTGTCTGTATTTATATCTGAGTCTCTGAACATGAATGTAGATGTCCAGGGGGGCCAGAAGAGAGAGTTGGAGTTACAGATAGATGTGAGCCACCCAATGTGGGTGCTGGGAACCAAGCTTAGATCCTCTGCAAAACTATGTGCTCTTAACCTCTGAGTCATCTCTCCAAACCCAATGTTATTAATGATTATGATTTGAAGGAAACTTTTAAAATATTAGAAAAACAAAACAGAAATGAGGCCACTGCTTCAGGGCCATAGCTTTCTTCATGCTTATTTTTTGTTGTTCTTGTTATTCTTAGCTATTATTTTCATCATAACTATTGTCACAGAAAGCATTTCAAAGTATCAGGAGTCCTTGAAGATGCTACAGTATAAAATTCCAAGGATAGAGTAATTCAGTTCATGGAGACACTCTTATAACAATAACTATACTGTCTGGGAGTTGAAATTCATTCTTATAGCACTCATAATGATAATAAAGAAAACTCCTTACAGACTAGTAATATTAATAGATAAGGCGAGAGTCAAGGCACAGTTCACTTACATTTCTCTTCTTTCTTCTAGGCTCACTGTAACATAGAATGTCTACAGTCACATCAAAGTTACGAGTGGTCATGTTGACTCAGGAAATAGGAGCAGAAGAGGCAGATGTCATCAACGGGCAGAAGCATCAGGAGCCAGGACAGAATTCACCAAGTTCCTTCTCCTGAGGTGAAAGAAGAAACAGATGAAGAAGAAGCTTCCATCACGCTGGAATCCTAAATGTCAATGACAAGCAGACCTCCTGCTGATCCACAATAAACTTACAGAGAGAGTGAGAAATTCCTAATTATCTTAAGTCACTGAAATTTGGATAGGAAAACCACAGCTTATTGTATCCTAACAGGCACCAATGTCCCAAATAAGACTGTTCAAAATCACTTGTGGTCACATAAAAAAGAAAAAAACTACATTCCAGAAAAGGTCTATTTTATAACAAAAGTACCTACAAAAGGGAAGGAGTGGGTAACACAACCCATAAGTGATTGAAAATCCTTCTGCTCCACAGGAATTCTGTCTGAATTTAGGAAGTGGACTAGCTATACTTGACTTTAAATAATAAAGTGTCACCTTACTATGAGACAAGCAGGCCCAACCCCATCCTTACCCACCCACACCCCCCAGTCACTTTCAGAGCTGCGCAAGGTGTCAGCCACCTTAACAGACTGTTTTCCAGAAACCTAGATCTCATGAAAATTAGTACCTTGCTGCATGCTAAGTAGGGCAGTAGAAGAGAAAAGCCCATCTGTGCCTGCCCTTCAACCTCCCAAGCTCTACCCCAACAGAGCTGGGTTTCAAAACTCTAGTGCATGCAAAGCACAGAGGCTCTTTGAAGACTGGGCCAGCGTTATTTGAGAGTTAAAGACTTGCTGAGTCTTGCCAAAACCAACAGGGTGGGAAGAAAAGGGATGGTTGGGGTAGTTGTTGTTGTTGTTGTTGTTATTGTTGTTTTATTTTCTTGTTTTTGTTCCTTTTTTTTTTCTAAACTTGAGAAATAAGCATAAACCTCCTCTTCTCTGAAAGACTAGATGGTTCCAATTTTCCACAACGGAGCTGGCCTCTCAGTGGTGATTGCCTCCATCAGATCCAAGTGGCTTCTTAATGGTCATCATTTTTTCTTCCCAAAGAAATCACACAGTTACCATGGACAAAATAGATGTCCTGGCTTCTTACAAAGAGCCATCCATCTTGTGCAATGTTCACTGGCATTGTTAAAACATAATAAAATGAGTGATACATATTTACTTTCCACACTACACATGGCATTATTTCTTTAATTCCCAGATTCTATTGAGTCTTGCTTGGACAATCTTTACCTAAGCAAGAACAGAAGAAATAATACACACTTATCAGACATATGCCCCCTACAAAATCCTGACAAACCCCTTTGGGTTGAGTTTTACTATGTCTGAGAATGCAGTGTGAGGCCGAAAGTTCAGTGGTTTACCCAGGTCATATATACAGTAGTGATTGTAGAGCCTAAAATTGTAGACACAACATACACACAGCAGCAACTCATATCTTCATAGTCCTGCTACAAGGCAAGTTTTGTTGTAGAATGATCTTTTTGTATGCTGTGAATATGTGTTTCTGCCAAGGCATCTTCTGATTGGTTTAATAAAGAGCTGAATGACCAATAGCTGGGCAGGAGAGGATGGGTGGGACTTCAAGGCAAAGATAGAAACTCTAGATTTGAATCTGGCATGGGAAAATTACTAGAGAAAGTTAGACTGTATGGAGGGGAGTTAACTAGTCACCTGAAGGTATGTAGATTAATATAAAAAGTTAATTCAAAATTTAAGGGCTACTTGGGAACAAGCCTCAACTAAGGCCAAGCTTCATACTCAATAAGAAATACCCACATCATTATTTAGGGGCTGGTGGCACAAAGAAATTCTGAAAACGAAGTGGTGGTGGTGGTGGTGTTTTATGGTTGTGGATATGCTATTCTGTTAGCTATCACCATTATGATGGAATACCCAAGATAAATGAAGAAGCAAACATTTGTTTGGCTCACAGTTTCAGAGGTTTCAGTCCACAGCCAGTGGGCCCCCTTGCTCTGGCCTATGTCAAGACAGAAACATCATGGTGGAAAGGGAGAAAAACACAAAGCTGTTTGGCTCATAGTAGCTAGGGTGCAGTGGGCAGGCCAGTGGTAGAAAAAAGGAAAAAGAAGAGAAAAAAGACAAAGAAGAAGGGGAGGTGCCAAAGACAAGATGTATCCCTCTGCGGTAATTTGAAAAACAATGGCCCCCAAAGAGAGGGGTGCTGTAAGGAGGAGTGGCTTTGTTGGAGTAGGTGTGGTCTGTTGAAGTAGGTGTGTCACTGTGAAGGTGAACTTGGAGGTCTCATATATGCTCAAGCCACACCCAGGGATATAGATCACTTCTTGTTGCCTGCACAAGACATACAACTCTCAGCTGTCCCTCCATCACCATATCTGCCTGCATGCTGCCATGTCCCAATATGATGGACTAAACCTCTGAACTGTAAGTCACCCAATTAAATGTTTTCTTCTGTAGAAGTTGCCATGGACATGATGCCTCTTCACAGCAATAGAACCACTAACTAAGACATCCTCCCCATAACCTAGTCCTTCCCCATATCTCACCCACTAATAGAACATTCAGCACAATGAGAACAGCCTTCATGATTTAATGACCTCTCAGAAGTGCTACCAACTTGGAACCAAGTTTTCAACATTTGTTGATCTCCACAGCTTCAACATGGCTGCTGAAAAGAAGATACTAAATTCTCTATCATTATGAGAAATGTAGAACTCTCAATCTAGAGTCCTTGGTATGAGCTCAAAGTCTACCAAATAAAGGGAGTATTTGAAGAAGTAAGGGAGGAAAAAAAAGACTGTCTACAGCCATGGAGAAGAGAGGCCCATCTAGTCAACTACTAGAAAGACATTTTGAACTGAATCTAATTGATTAATAAAAACTGCTTGAAAGGTAGCTTTACATCATTATATATTGCTTTGAATTTATCAGTAGCTTGGAAGTTTTTAAATAAACCACTATAAAAGAACACAATATATTACAACCATAAAAGCAAAGAAAACAGAGAGACAGGAAAGTCTTGGATACAATATAGTTGAAAGATGCTTAAGGGATATGGAAAGGGAAATGGGGTGGTGAGACAGAGAAAGAATTCCAGCAAAATCACTGAGAAGGAAAAGAATCAAACTAAATACAAAAAGGAAAAGTGTCCACAGAGTAGATTGCTGTTAAAAAGAGAGAAGAATTTGATCAGTGTATCAGTTACATTTTGACTGCTATGTTAGAAATCATGATCAAAAACAACTAATAAAGGAAGGGTTGGACCTGCAGTTCAGAAGAGATCAATCAACCACCATCACGGCAGGGAAGCATGGGTAGCTGGCACCTGGCCTGGCAGCAGAACAGCTGAGAGTTCCTATCTCGAACCACAAACAGGAAAAAGAGAGAGCCAACTTGAAAAGGCACAAGTCTTGTAAACCCCAAATTAACGCATCTCCTCCAGCAATTACAGACATCCTAAACCTCCCCAAACATCCACCAACTGGGAACCAATATTCAAATGCCCAGACTATGGGAAACTTGCATTCAAACCACCATGAAAGGGAAAAAAAATAGAGAGAACCTTACCGGTCAGAAATAATTCTGCACAAAGTAAATAAGTACTGACTGCTTAGAAAAATGCACTGAAATGGGCATCAGAGGCAAAAGAAGAATCAGTAAAGGCCGCCTCATTTGAGCCAGGTAAGAGTGCAGATAAATAGATTAGCTATTTTCAATGCCCAGCAAAATGCAAAGAAGGGAAAGCCTTTTATTATTCAAAACACATGTAGATTTCTAAATAAATAAATGAATAAAAGGGGAAATTTTTTTTGTAAACCTCTAGATTTTGATTAAAGTCTTTCCATTTATTTCCCTACCCATAAAGCTCACATTCATCTCAAATCCTTACAAAAGATGCGCCCAGTCTGTTCTATGACTTTGCAAAAGGCACAGAGGGCTGGGCCCATATTTCCTCATAGTATTCTTTGATGATGATGTAGCTACTTGATCCCTGCAACTCGTGTTTTAGTCCTACTGAATCTGTTTCCTGAGCTGACTAGCTCCCCCATTTCGCTGGAATTTTTAGCTGAACCTGTCACTTGCTTTGGCTCAAATAGGCTAGTTAGTCATTTGATATGATACCCGGTGCATCTTTTGGTGCATTAATCAATCTGTGTTACTTCCTCATTGGAGTTATTGACAACATTGCTGTTCTTCAGACTTGTATCTTGTATACAAACATTTGCTTCTCTACTCAACAACCCATAAATCCTAAATTTGGAGGGATAATTTCATAGCCTACATCTTTTCTTGTAGTGAATTGCACCTCTGGGGAAGGGGGTAGAACACTTTCTTGTCTCTTTTAACCACCCTTGTCACCAACAAACTCTTGCTGGATCACTGAACAATGAAAATTTAGGACATTGAAAAATATTGTGAGAACTAGTTTCTTTTTAAGGAAATGTCTTTATTGTTAAAATGATAGTGTTTTCTAGCTACAAAGTAAAATACTGATAACCGAAAACAGTCCTGGGTTATCTTTGTAATGAGGTAAATATATTTTCTAAATATCATCTATAGAAGAATCTAGAAATCTGCTCTTCAGGTTTTCGCTGCAGAAGAACATGGTGGTAAAACATCTAGGGATTAACTGTTTTCTATTTACTTTGTAAAACTGCTCAAGAATTCATCTAAATAATTAATGAAATACTCATCAAATACCCATCTTTCATGAGACATAAGAAAATACTCCTGAATATTTTCCAGGCTACATGACCAAACTAAAGAATGTGCTTCTGGGTGTTGGAGAGATGGCTCAGCGGTTAAGAGCACTGACTGCTCTTCCAGAGGACCTGGGTTCAATTCCCAGCACCTATATGGCAGATCACAACTGTTCCACGCAAACACCAAGGCAAATAAATAAGTAGAAATAAAGATTTTTTTAAAAAAAAATCTGCTTCCTCCTATGAAAATATATAACAATCTCCCTGAGCTGGAGCTCCACACCCAAGTTCTGAATAATAATAATAATAATAATAATAATAATAATAATAATATTCTGTCTGAGCTTTCTGGACAGGTACTATCTACCAAAATTAAATGAAGATCAAATTAATTACCTAAACAGGCCTATAACCCTTAAGGAAATTGAAGCTGTCATTAAAAACCTCCCCAAAAATAAAAGCCCTGGCCCAGATGGCTTTAGTGCCAAATTCTACCAGACATTCAAAGAAAAATTACTACCGTTACTCCTCAAACTATTTCACACAGTAGAAACTGAAGGAATATTGCCAAATTCCTTTTATGAGGCCACAATCACCCTAATACCCAAGCCACTCAAAGACACAACAAAGAAGGACAGTTACAGACCAATTTCCCTCATGAATATTGATGCAAAAATTCTCAACAAAATTTTGGCAAACCGTATACAACAATGTATAAAAGATATCATCCACCATGACCAAGTAGGCTTCATCCCAGAAATGCAGGGCTGGTTTAACATACGAAAAACTGTAAATGTTATCCACCATATTAACAAACTAAAGGAACAAAACCACATGATCATATCCTTAGATGCGGAAAAAGCCTTTGACAAAATCCAACACTCCTTTATGATTAAAGCCCTGGAGAGATCAGGAATACAGGGAGAATACCTAAATATAATGAAGGCAATTTACAAGAAACCGACAGCTAGTATCAAACTTAATGGTGAAAAATTCAAAGCAATCCCACTGAAGTCAGAAACTAGACAAGGATGTCCTCTCTCCCCTTATCTATTCAATATAGTTCTCGAAGTTTTAGCTAAAGTAATAAGGGAACGAAAAGAGATTAAGGGGATACAAATTGGAAAAGAGGAAGTCAAACTACCTCTATTTGCAGATGATATGATTGTATACATAAGTGATCCAGAAAATTCTACCAAGGAACTGCTACAGCTGATAAACACCTTCAGGATTGTAGCAGGATACAAGATTAACTCAAAGAAATCAGTACCCCTTTTATACACTAAAGATAGAAGAGCTGAAAAAGAAATAAGGGAAACATTACCCTTCATTTTAGCTGCACATAGTATTAAATACCTTGGAGTAACTATAACCAAAGAAGTAACAGACCTATTCGACAAAAATTTTAAATCACTGAAGAAAGAAATTGAAGAGGATATCAGAAAATGGAAAGCTCTCCCATGTTCCTGGATTGGTAGGATCAACATAGTAAAAATGGCAATTCTACCAAAGGCAATCTACAGATTCAATGCACTGCCCATCAAAATCCCAACACAATATTTTTTGGACCTTGAAAGAACAATACTCAATTTCA
>PVIH01013477.1:0-58273 GCA_004025045.1 Sigmodon hispidus
TACTCACTCACTAGTGGTCTCTAAACAAACAAACAAGAAAAAAAGTCAAACATGCCCAAGCGGCAAACCACAACCACGGAACAGCTTGGCATCAGAAACACCCTGGACTGACCCTTTGGATCCCACTCCACCTAGAGGAACACCTGACTCACTCTTGAGGGAGGGGGGAAAGAACTGGATTTGGCCAGAAGTGGAGACTGATCTAAACATTATTGGGTCAGTGGGACCATAGGACTGTCTGCTCCCTGCCCAGGGAGGGGATGGGGAGTTGCAGAGGAAAAAAATAACCAGATGTGTTGGGAGGGGGAAGAGACCTTGAATAAGGATATACAGGGATGGAAAAAAAAATTCAGAGGGAAAGATGAACACAAAGAAAATATAGGTATAGCAATCTTATTTGTATTTCTACCCTTGATAAGCCATGCTTATCATTCTTATCCTCTGTATAGTTCTGTATAGTTGTTGTTAACTCTTCCACATTTTAAATTCTTTTTACTGTGGTTTTTTGTTTTTTTGATAAATACAAAATAAAGAAGGAAAAAAAAAACATTCATCAACAAATAAATAAATAAATAAAAACAACAAAAAAAAAGAATAAGGAAACATCATGTAAAGATAAAACACAAAGCTTGAATTTGATATGAAAATAGAGACAAGCATCTGAGGAATTCAATGGTAATCCAGGACATGTCAGAGACTATTGACCATCACAAGAAGTTGGAAGGAAAGATTTTCTTTCATAGTGTTCACAAAAAGCAAAATCTGCAAATAAAGTGACTATACAATCCTAGTATCCAGAACCATAACAGGATGTAGTTTCTCTCCCGTCAGTTTTTCCCTAACCTACCCAATTTATCTCAGCATGCTGCCCTTGTTCTTTTGAATAACATTTCTTTCCCCAGATCATCAAAGTTATTATAAACTTAATTCATTTTTAAAAAAAAGATTTGAAAATGAAATGGGACAAATTTTCTTAAGTTCTCTTTCCTCTGAAGTAGAATGCACCAAATGTATCAATGCTGTAGTCATGAAAATATTTAATTCCTTCCAACCATTTTTTATGCAGATGTTAGGCACATTTTTGTTTTGTTTTACTATGGTGTTTGTTTTCATTTGTACATTCCTAAAATATAATATTTTCCAAAATTTCTTAATTTCAAATGCAGTGTGGTTTTCAACTATAATTTTGTAGTTAAATACATATTGAATTGAGAAAAAAAATCCACAAAATTTTGCAATTATTTTTACTTAGTGAAGGCTGGCTACCTAACAAACTATAAAGTGTGATTTAAAATATTTCATTGACCATGTTCTCACTCTTATTATGAAAAGGCTATTTCAGTGCTGTTCTGTTACTTTACCATCATCTCCAGTTGGATCTTCTTGGCTAACAATAAATTTCTTTTTCTCTTCCCTGCTTTTTGCTTAGTTAGATTGTGATATAACAATCAAGAACATTTTGTGTGCATAGTTTGTTCCTAAGAATAAACTACAATATCAGTTCCATTTAACATGCACCTACATATCAAGATGACCCTATAAATAGATAAGAGGAAATTGACTACAGACACACATGAAGTCACAGTTATAAAAGTAAAATCTAGGATTGAAACTCTGTTGCAGAGTATTTGACCACTCTCTGACACACCAAGACTGTTAATAATGTTAACCTTGAACCAGGGAACAGAGTCAGCAACTAGCTGCTTAGAATTAACCAGAGAAAAGCCAGGAATAAGGATAGGGAGTGCAAACAGTAAGAAAGTGGGAGGGTCTTAAATTTTGTACACTTGTCTATCTGGGAAATGTAGAAAAAAAGACAGTTGATCACTGTAGGGTAAAAAGGCCAGCCAGAGAAGCTCACCCTGGCCCTTAAACTATAACCCAAGAAACACACCTTGACCCCAAAGAAATACACCTTGGCCTTAAAACTAGAGAAAAAACATTGAAAAGGGCTAGAAAAGAAACACAGTTTGCTCCTGAAACCAGAGCCAAATCTGTTCCTGACCACCTGAACAGAAAACCAAACAATCCCTGAGCAAAAACCAACCAGTCACTGAGCATGAAATCTACCACCCTGACCCTGAACCCAGAGCTAGTGAAAAAACACTTTAGCTCTGAAACCAGAACAGCAGAAACATACCCTGACCTGAATACCAGAGCCAAAGAAACATAATTTGACCCAGACAGAACCAAGGAAAGATAAGCACCCTGGCCCTGAAACTCGATACAAAAAACTACAAGGGGTCCATGAAAGAAACACACTTTGGCCCTGA
Organism: Sigmodon hispidus; assembly: GCA_004025045.1. NCBI lineage: Eukaryota > Metazoa > Chordata > Mammalia > Rodentia > Cricetidae > Sigmodon > Sigmodon hispidus. The sequence continues at coordinate 2,274 of PVIH01013477.1, forward strand.
AACCTGAACCAAAGAGACACATTCTCATCCTGACCAACTCAATTAAGAAAAAAAAAAAATCACACAATCAATCTCTGAAGAGGAAAAAAACAATCAATCCCTTAGAACGAAATCTAGCCAATCTGAGCTTGACCAAGCTCAAGAAAATCAAACTCTGACCAATTTATTCCCTGGAAATTTTTTTCCTGAAAAAAAAAAAAAAAAACCCACCCCCAAGAAGCCCTATATAAGCCTGTCTTTCTATTTAGCTTTTAGTTTTTTATTTTTTATTTTTCTTCAACTTAGCAGAGGCAGCCAGTCTTCTAGATTCCTCCTTTCCAAATAATCTCTTTCTTCAAAGAGTTTTGGGTAAAGATTTTTGTGAGTGTGTGTGAGAAGCAGTTTCTACTGGTGAGCTTCCTCAAGAGCAGAGCAGAGAAGAAGAAAGAAACATTTCTGTTGGGAAGCTCCTTTAGGAGAACAGAGCAGAAATAATGACATTTTGTGAGCAGGAACAGAATGCTACATTTCTGCAGGGGTTTCTGCTTTAGCAGAGTAAAACAGAAGAAGTAACACTTTGAGCCAGAGCTGAGAGGATACCTCTGCTGAGACATTTCTTTAGGGGAACAGAGAAGAAGAAATAGATACCTCTGCTGGAAAGTTCCCTTGGGAGTGGGCAAAGCAGAGATCAGCTGTAAGGGCTTTTTCTCAGAAAAGAGCAGAATTTCTGTATACTGCGGGGAGACTATCCCTCACTATACCCCAGCTTCAGGTATCACCTTACTTCCTCATAAGTCAGCATACTTTTTTCTCACAGCTGTAGGTATGCAGGTCAGCTGCAGGTTTAGCCTCACTTTACAACATGTCAGGATACCTTTTCCTCCTATGCTGTAACACTTGCTGGTATAGAGTGACTTCCTGAGAAGTCAGGATACCTTGTCCTCTGGAGCTGTGACACTTGCAGTCACTACTCTGTCACTTCTTTGATTCATCAGGTTTTACCCTAATATTGGACTCTCAAGTTTTTATTTTTAAAAGAATAATTTAGATAAAAGCATCATCTGGCATCCAACATATGGCATGAGATCACACAGCAACTTTTAGAACCACCACTTTTCCTTGCCACTCTGGATTGTGAGCTATTCCCATTGTAGTATCTCTGCATTCCTCAGCCATAAATCTGTTCAGACTGCAACTCGTGCTTTGTATTCTCCAGCTGCTAGTTCTAGATATATGCTCAGGACAAATGGCAGTTTGTCATGTACCCACAGCCTATGTCCTTAATACCTGGCTACACATGAGCAACTATATGTACCCTCAGCCCAAAGGGTACTCTAACAAATAAGATTTGGCAAGTGGATGTGTTTCATTTTGTGGAGCTTGAAAAAATTAAAGTATGTGCAGCATAACATATATGCATGTTTAAGATTTCAATGGATAGCTGCTTTGAGATCTAAAAATGGTGATTCTATAATTACACATTTATTAGAAGTTATAGCCTAGCAAAAGAGAACCTTCATCCAGCAATGGACAGTGCTACTGGTCCATCTGAAGAGAGGGAGAAAATATTACATGAACAAAGGAATTAGGATCAGGTTCAAGAAATCACAGGGACAGCTGACTCAAGCTATTGGAAGCTCACTGACTCTGAAATGACAGTAGAAGAAACTTCATGGAATGGATCTAAACCCTCTGAATGTAGACAGTTGAATTGTGTGGGCAGTTTGTAGAGACTCTTGCAGTAGGACCAGAGTTTATTCCTGGTACATGAACTGAAAACTCAGAGCCCATTCCCTACAAAGAAACACCTTAGTTAGCCTTGATAATGGGATGAAGGACAAAGGGACCTACCTCAGCTGGATATGTCAAAGGGATCTGACTATCTTGGGATTCCTTGCCCTTCCTGGGGAAAGAATGTGAAATGAGGGAGAGGCTGAGGGAGGACTGAAAGAAGGACAGGGAGCATTGGTGGTTATAAGAAAAACATTTTAAATAAAAATATAAATATAACTTAAAAAATAAATAAATAAAAATACTTCTCACTTTGGTGGAAAAAAGAAATTATTGCCCTTATAGGAATACCTGCACAAGTTAAGACTGAAAATGCTCCTACATGACTCTAGCAAAATAAAATGCTTCTTGCATATTGCAACATAAAATATGTTATAGAATACTACAAAGTCCTACAGGACAAGCAGTTATAGAAAGATCTAATTGTACTTTAAAAGATTTGTTTAATAAACAGAAATGAGTAATAAAGATCCCCAGAAATAGATTATATAATGCTTTATTAACTTTACATGTTTAAATGTTAATGAGAAAAAAATAACACTGGAGAGACACAGAATGGTAGGAAAAAACTGCTGAATTAAATCTGCATGCATATTTTAAAAACGCATTAATCTTAGAATGGAAACTAGTATATGTGTTACATGGGGAAAGAGGTTTTGCTTTTCTTTCAATGGGAGAAGAAAAGCTATGGATACCATAAAGCTTATAATGATTAGATTTCAATAGGAGAGACCTCTTGATTAGGAGAGGTGATAGTTCATCAAAAAACTTTACTGTTCAATCTAAACTAACTTAAAAAACTAACAAATGTCTTTCATTTGATCATATATACCCTCCCCCAAAAAAGAAACTCCACAGACAGGGTTGGAAGAGGGTTTTGGATTTGTATTTCTGGAAAAATAAAAGTATCTAACTAAAGATTCTGAAGACCACTGGACAAATGAGACATCTGAAGAAAAATGTATCATCAAGGGGAAAGGTACCAAGAAAACATTATAAATAGGCCTATTGGTCTAGTTTATGTCTAACAGGGCAGAATTTTATAAATCTCCCCAACTGTTTGTTTCTGTTCTTCTCTACAGAATATATATAGGACAAGTGATCATTTTGTAATTTCATATCAATTAAAAATTAAAACTGATTTTGGAGTTAAAGCATCACTCTCCCCTTCTCTAAAATCAAGCATGCTTGCTAAAAGAGAATTCAAAAATCTCTGTTTTGTGTCAGAAGAGCCACAAGGTATGTGACATAGGAAACCAAAATTAGGGACTATCTTATTGCTACTGTTCTCATAATCCTTTGGTTTTATTTTGACTCTTTAAAACTTTTTTAAAGGTACAAATATTATCTCAAAGTTTGTAAGATTTTATATATTTATATATGTAAACATTCTGTAGTAATATTGATGGACACATAGAGTACTAACTCTAGAAATAAGGTTCATGTATATGATTTCAGGCTTGAATCTGAAGCAGGTAAATAGGAACTAAATATGTGTACACCAGATGCATTTTATAGATCATTGTCTTTTAACCTCTCTGAGATCTAAAGCATATGACATTTCAAGTGTTAAAATTTTCTTCAGTGAATTATGATCTCATTGGACAGTGACCTTAGATATCTATGAGAAAATGATTGAGCCCTGCAATGAATTTATTTACCTGAATTGTGGTAAGACCACTAAGCTGCAAAACATCACACAGCAATTAGCTTCCAACTATTCAGGACAACTTCAAAACAGTTAGGTAAGATGGTGTAATGTAATAAACTACTCCAGCCAAGATTTCAGATAAAACTTTTGCTTTCCCATCATATTGAGACTGGATAACAGCTAGTTCTCCGAAGATTTGACCATTATCTCAATTTTCTCCTGGTCAACTAAAGGTATCTTTGTCCCTAGAAAGCAAAAAGTAATTTTAAAAAAGCAATGTCAAGAGTTAGAGTGGGTGGGTTTTGGTCATTCAGTGGATTATGAATACTTATCATTGTTTAGGGAACTTTATTACAATTTGTTACTGATCGTGGTCAGGGAAAAAACTAATCAAAAAAGATTAAATTCAAAGATCTCTTTCTAAAAAGGAAAAAAAGGGAATATATAAATTATATATGAAAAGGGTAGATTGCTGAATCTATTTTTAAACTGAAAAGTAACTGCTAGTCTCCAAAGTTTTACAGTGCTAGGTATTTTGTATATTAATACAAATTTATAGTCATTTTGGTTATATATATTCTCATTCCTGTTTAAGGTATTTTTATATTGATGTAAATTTATGCTTATTTTGTTATAACATACTATATATATATTTCTTCTTTTGTTTAAAACATTGCTTCTAGAGGTCATTTAAAACTATAATGTAATGTTCTGGCTCTTGAAAGCTATTATTACAAACTGTTGAGGATAATTAAGAAATACAAGTTAGTAGTTAATCATCTATAACAATCAAACTTGTAGTCATATTAGGTACAACTTCAAGGTCAAACATACATTTTAGATAGATAGATAGTCTTCAAACATTTCAGAGATCACCAGAGTAAGACATTCAAGATGTTTTAATAACATAAAGCTTCTCATGACAGCAAGATACGTCTACTCATGTCAGCACCAATCTACTTCAGAAAGATGACGGGCATAAAAGTAGCTCTATATGAAGTTCATTCGCTTTCATTATGGTAAAGTTAGCCACTTGGTAAAAAATTGGCCTTGCCTCAAGTGCTGATAGTATGCTCTCCAAACTGAACAAGCAGGATGCAAAACAAGTTGACTTTCAAACTTTTCCAAGACAAGATAGAACAGTCTTTCAAAATTTCTGCTTCATGGAAAAGTCTGTCTGATATTCTAGACCTTTAGATCAAAAAATGGCTGTGCCAGTATTGCAGAGGAGCATGGTGTCCTGGGAGGATAGCTAGATGTTTCTGTCATTTTTATAGTTTGGAAGATGTTTGCTCTGAAATTCTTGTTTACTCAGGTAATATTTTATCTGTCTCAAGCCTAATGAAAGTTGAAGACTGTAGTTATACCACTGTCTTTGTTTCCAAATTTAGAAAGGAAATTTACAACAGTGATGTAAAGTTTATCAAGGTTGAAAGATATATAAACTTAAGTTGTTTATCTGAGAAAACATTTTAAGGACTAAAAAGATATTTTTAGGAAAATAAAAATTATGATAGAAAGTGGTTTAGGTATAAAATTTTGGACTCACCAAGATAGGAGTCATAATAGAATATTTTGTCTGAATTTGACAAATACAAATATACTGGACATTTGTATTTGTACAAAATAAAAAATGTATCTCTTGTTTGACTATGAATTTATTAATTCATTATGAATGTAATTCTTATCTGATAATTGTTCTTTTTATTTATAGTTTAACTATGTTAGTACTACAATCTTTCCTTTTTATTTAGATAATATCTAATAATTTTTCTTATTGTATATAATTTTACTATGTTAGAGTTAGAAAATTTTCTTTTTATTTAGACAAAAATGGGAAAGCCATGATATGCCAAAATGATAACAAAAATTCTAGAAAATGGTAACAGGAAGAGATTCTAATGTGGAACTTAATAAGAAGAAAGTGTTTGGGAAGGAAGAATTGACAGAAAAAACAGGAATGTTAAAGTAGGGTTGCATAATGTGTTTTTTTTTTTAATCTTTGCTCCATCAAACATTCAAACACCAATGAACTATTAAAAGATGTTAATTAGCAATAGCAGTGAAAATATGGGCTAGGGAGTTGAGATAGTAAGGAGGACATGTGGGTAGGGGACAATGACCCAAATCTAATCTACACCAAAGAAAACTAAAGGAAATCAGAACATATGACAGCAAACTCCAGGATGTGAAGTGTATTTTGGCCAAGATAATCAAGTTTATGTGGAATACCTATATAAATTATGGTAATGTTAACACTTGAAACTAATTGGTTCAAAACTATGTAATGAATCTACAACCAAGTGGAAGAACATACTTTATAGGCATTGGCACAACCCACACCAGTAAAAAGTACAGATTCCATAGGTACAAGAAAAGCCTACACCAGCCTGAAGAACTGTACAATGTGCTTGATCTAAGCAGGCAAACCTCCATAAACCTTGGCTGACACAATCCTACTTCACCTGACATACAGACAGTCACAAGAACCATTGGCCATACAGGCCAAAAGACAGTAAAGGAAATAGACAAACATCCAACAAAGTCATCACCAGAATCAATACCTGTTCTTATAATTATCCCAAACTCAGATGGGCAAACAGGCAGCTTAAGAATATATTCAACAACATAAAGAACAATATGACACCACCAGAGCCCAGAGATTTTGCAACAGCAAGACCTGAACACAACAATCTAGATGAAGCAGAAGAAAACAACCTGAAAAATAACTGTATAAATTTGATAGAGACCTTTAAAGAGAAAATTAAAAAATCCTTAAAGAAATCTAGGGAAAGACAAACAAAAATTGGAAAAAAATCAAAACTATGTAATGACTAATGTATAAAAAAATTTCATACTTACATTAAAAGCAAACATGTCTTCCTGATTATTGAATAATTATCTCTCTCTAAATACTTAGAATCTCAGTTTAATTCTTCTTATTTCTTGCTCCTCCATCTACTCTCATGCATAAAGTAGCTGACATTATAGAAGATCCTGAATAAAGGATTGGATAGGTCATGTCTATATTTCATTGACATTTCTGTGATTGGGTTGGCCATGTGGCTTGGCAGTGCATTGCTTGCATAGCATCTGTGGGGCCCTAGGTTCACTCTCTATCACTGCCTTCTACAAAAAAATTATCAGTTACATTTCAATATTTTCTACAAGAGATAGGAATCCAGGGAGGAAAAAGTCAGGTTTTGAATTGGACATTGGGAAACGTCTCTGTTGCATATTATAAAAGAAGAATTCAATGGCCTCTTTAGAAAGGGTACCTTAAGCATGTATCCAGCTCACCCAGTGACTTATTTGTAGCATAAGTAATATATGAGTTCACAGTGTCAAGATGGAAAACTGTAGTGCATATTACCCAAGTTAACTCACCCATTATCTTCATGACACTAAAACTACCCACACTGTTTTTCTTTAAGCTTAATGCAGAATAACATATACCTTATGGCAATTTCCCTCCTATCTATTACCACAATGACATTCTATTTACAACACTATTTAATAATATGTGACTTTTTCTTTCAGTTGAGGAGTACAATAAAAGCCCTTGCACTTCTAAAGAAGGACCTCTCAATCTTCATGATCTTGGGACTTCTTTTGACCTTGGAGCCAATACATCAACGGATTAACTGAGAAACAATGGACCAGGTATTCATTGCCTCTGGAAGAAAGTTACCTTCCCACTTATGCAGTAACTATAATTCTCTATTGGTGAAGGAAGATCATTTGAAATTGAGTTCTCACTAACTGAGTTGACAATGAAAAAAGTTAGCCCCTCTGGAGAATTCTGTCTTACATGGATAGTTTTCCCAAAGGCATGTACCTTTTTTAGTAAACATGACTTTTCACCATTTTGAAAATACACATGGTGAAAGCATACAGCTCTAAGTATATGTTTACTACAAATGGTATATGTATATTTTAACATGAGCAACTAAGTAGCATTTGTGTTGTATGATTGATTGATTGATTGATTGATTTTGTTTGGCTATATGCAGCACTCTCCTCAAATATGAATTCCACAACAGACCAAAATACAGATATCAACAAAGTTTAACTTGATGAATCAATGAATTTTATTAGGGTTATATATAAAAATATGATGAAGGCTTACTTACAGAAATAGAAATGACTCAAAGGCAGTTGCATCACTGAAGGCTGCCCCAGCACTGGTAACAGCTCACAAACCTGAGAACCTAAAGTACTTTGAACAGCTTGTGGGAAGTCCAACAGGTTAGACAATGGCCTTTCCAGGGATCTCAGCTGGTGGTCTAATTGAATTCAAAGTAGCTGAGAGAGTTTCTTTTTTTTTTTTCTTTTTTTTTCTTCTTTATTTATTTTGTATTTATCAAAAAAACAGTAAAATGAAATTAAAATGATGAAAAGTTAACAATAACTATAAAGAAGATAAAAATCATAAGCATGACTTATCAAAGGTGATAATGCAAATAAGATTGCTACACATATATTTACTTTGTGTTCAAGTTTCCCTCTGAATTTTTTTTTTTCATCCCTGTATATCCTTATTCAAGGTCCCTTCCCCCTCCCACCACATCAGGTCATTTTACTTCTCTGAAACTCCCCATCCCCTCCCTGGGCAAGGAGCAGGCAGTCTTATGGTCCCACTAACCCAATAATGCTTGGATCAGTCTCCACTCCTGGCCAAATCCAGTTTTGTCCACCCTCCCTCAAGAGTGAGTCAGGTGTTCCTATAGATGGACTGGGGTCCGAAGGGTCAGTCCAGGGTGTTTCTGATCCCAAGCTGTTCAGTGGTTGTGGTTTAGAGCTTGGGCATGCTTGGCTTTTTTTCTTCTTTGTTTATTTAGAGACCACTAATGAGTGAGTACATCCCCTGCTTATCTTTCTGGGATTGTGATACCTCACTCAGGAGGATATTCTCCAAATCCATCCATTTGCCTGCGAATTTTAGAATATCAATTTTTCTTACTGCTGAATAGTATTCCATTGTGTAGATGTACCACAGTTTGTTAATCCATTCTTCAGTTGAGAGATATCTAGGTTGTTTTCAGGTTCTTGCTATTACAAATAATGCTACTATGAACATAGTTGAGCCAATACCTTTGGAGTGTGAATGTGCCTCTTTAGGGTATACACCCAGAAGTGGTATTGCTGGGTCCTTGGGGAGATTGATTCTCAATTTTCTGAGAAACCGCCATATTGCATTCCAAAGTGGCTGCACAAGCTTACACTCCCAACAACAATGGAGGAGTGTCCCCCTTGTTCCACATCTTCTCCAACATAGACTGTCATCTGAGCATTTTATCTTAGTCAATCTAACAGGTGTTAGGTAGAATCTCAAAGTTGTTTTGATTTGCATTTCTCTGATGGCTAAAGATGAAGAGCACTTTTTCAGGTGCCTTTCAGCCATTTGTAGTTCCTCTGCTGAGAATTCCCTTTTTAGATCTGAACCCCATTTTTTGATAGGGTTATTCAAGGTTTTAGGCTCTAAATTCTTGAGTTCTTTATATACCTTAGAGATCACTCCTCTATCACTTGTATGGTTGGTGAAAATCTTTTCCCATTCTGTAGGCTATCATTTTGTCCTATTGACAGTGTCCTTGGCTTTGCAGAAGCTTCCTAGCTTCAGGAGATCCCACTTATTGATTGTTGGTCTTAGTGTCTGTGTCACTGGTGTTATATTTAGGAAGTGGTCGTCTGTGCCAATTTGTAGAAGTGCATTTCCCACTTTATTTTCTATCAAGGTCAAAGTGGTTGGGTTTAAGTTGAGGTCTTTGATCTACTTGGATCTGAGTTTTGTGCAGGGTGACAGGCTCGGATCTATTTGCATTATTCTACACACTTCCATCCAGCTATGCCAACACCATTTGCTAAATATACTATCTTTTTTCCATTGAATGTTTTGGGCCTCTTTGTCAAAGATCAGGTGTTCATAGGTTTTTGGGTTAATGTCTGGATCCTCAATTCTATTCCATTGGTCCACAAGTCTGTTTTTATGCCAGTACCAGGCTGTTTTTATTACTGTAGCACTATAGTATAGCTTGAAGTCAGGGATGGTGATACCTCCTGAGGTTCTTTTGTTGAGTAAAATTGTTTTGGCAATCCTGGCTCTCCTGTTATTCCAAATGAAATTGAGTATTGTTCTTTCAAGGTCCAAAAAATATTGTGTTGGGATTTTGATGGGCAGTGCATTGAATCTGTAGATTGCCTTTGGTAGAATTGCCATTTTTACTATGTTGATCCTACCAATCCAGGAACATGGGAGAGCTTTCCATTTTCTGATATACTCTTCAATTTCTTTCTTCAGTGATTTAAAATTTTGGTCAAATAGGTCTGTTACTTCTTTGGTTATAGTTACTCCAAGGTATTTAATACTATTTGCAGCTATTATAAAGGGTAATGTTTCCCTTATTTCTTTTTCAGCTCTTCTATCTCTAGTGTATAGAAGGGCTACTGATTTCTTTGAGTTAATCTTGTATCCTGCTACATTGCTGAAGGTGTTTATCAGCTGTAGCAGTTCTTTGGAAGAATTTTGTGGGTCACTTATGTATATAATTATATCATCTGCAAATAGAGATAGCTTCACTTCTTCTTTTCCAATTTGTATGCCCTTAATCTCTTTTTGTTCCCTTATTGCTTTAGCTAAAACTTCAAGAACTATATTGAATAGATAAGGGGAGAGAGGACATCCTTGTCTAGTTCCTGACTTTAGTGGTATTGCTTTGATTTTTTCTCCATTAAGTTTGATACTGGCTGTCGGCTTCTTGTAAATCGCTTTTATTATATTTAGGTATTCTCCCTGTATTCCTGATCTCTCCAGGGCTTTAATCATAAAGGAGTGTTGGATTTTGTCAAAGGCTTTTTCCGCATCTAAGGATATGATCATGTGGTTTTGTTCCTTTAGTTTGTTTAGATGATGGATAACATTTACAGTTTTTGTATGTTAAACTAGCCCTGCATTTGTGGGACGAAGCCTACTTGGTCATGGTGGATGATATCTTTTATGCATTGTTGTATACGGTTTGCCAAAATATGTTGAGAATTTTCGCATCAATATTCATGAGGGAAATTGGTCTGTAATTCTCCTTCTTTGTTGTATCTTTGAGTGGCTTGGGTATTAGGGTGATTGTGGCCTCATAAAAGGAATTTGGCAATATTCCTTCAGTTTCTACTGTGTGAAATAGTTTGAGGAGCAATGGTATTAATTCTTCTTTGAATGTCTGGTAGAATTCGGCACTGAAACCATCTGGACCAGGGCTTTTATTTTTGGGGAGGTTTTTAATGACCGCTTCAATTTCCTTAAGGGTTATAGGCCTGTTTAGGTAATTAATCTGATTTTCATTTAATTTTGGTAGATGGTACCTGTCCAGAAAGGTGTCCATTTCTTCTAGGTTTTCCATTTTTGTGGAATACATATTTTCAAAATATGACCTGATAATTCTCTGTATTTCCTGGGGGTCTGTTGTTATGTCCCCCTTGTCATTTCTGATTTTGTTGATTTGTGCAATCTCTGTCTGTTTTTTGATTAGTTTGGCTAAGGGCTTATCTATCTTGTTAACCTTCTCAAAGAACCAACTCTTAGATTTGTTGATTCTTTGTATTGTTCTTTTGTTCCAATTGTATTGATTTCAGCTCTAAGTTTGATTATTTCCTGCCATCTATTCCTTCTAGGTGAGTTCGCTTCTAATTGCTCTAAGGCTTTCAGCTGCACTGTTAGGTCTCTAGTGTGGGATTTCTCAAGGTTTTTCAAATAGGCATCTAGTGCTATGAATTTTCCTCTTAAGATTGCTTTCATTGTGTCCCACAAGTTTGGATACATTGTAGATTCATTTTCATTTAATTCTAGAAGACTTTGATTTCTTTCTTAACTTCTTTCTTGACCCAGAGATGGTTCAGCTGAGTGATGTTTATTTTCCATGAGTTGGGAGACTTTATTTGGGTTTTGATGTTGTTGAACTCTAACTTTAGGCCCTGGTGGTCTGATATGTTACAAGGGATTATTTCCATTTTTTTGTATCTGTTGATATTTGCTTTATGACCAATTATGTGGTCAATTTTGGAGAAAGTTCCATGAGGAGCTGAGAAATATGTATATTCCTTTGCCTTTGGGTGGAAGCTTCTGTAGATATCTATAAAATCCATTTGCATCATAACCTCTTTCAGACTCCTTATTTCTCTGTTGAGGCTCTGTCTGGTTGATCTATCCAGGGTTGAAAGTGGGGTATTGAAGTCTGTCACTATTAGGGTGTAAGAATTGATGTGGGATTTGAGTTTTAGCAGTGTTTCTTTTACATAAGTAGGTTCCCTTATATTAGGGGCATAAATATTCAAGACTGAAATTTCCTCTTGACCAGTTTTTCCTGTGATGAATAAGTAGTGACCATCTTGGTCCCTTTTAATTGCTTTTAACTTAAAGTCTACTTTGTTAGATATTAGGATTGCAACCCCTGCTTGTTTCTTAGGACCATTTGAGTGGAAAATCTTTTCCCAACCATTCATTCTAAGCCTGTGTTTGTCTTTGCAGTTGAGGTGTGTTTCTTGTAGGCAACAGAAGGATGGCTTCTGTTGTTGTATCCATTTTGTTGGTGTGTGACTTTTATAGGAGAGTTGAGACCATTGATATTAAGGGAGATTAGTGACCATTGATTCATATTTCCTGCCATTTTTGGTGGTAACTTGTTTGTATTTCCTTTCTCTAGGGTATTATTCTGTGGACTTATTGATTGTTTGTGATTTCGTGGATGTATCTGTGGTCTTTAGGTTGGAGTTTTCCCTCTAATACTCTCTGTAGTGCTGGATTGGTAGATAGATATTCTTTCAGTCTGACTTTGTCCTGAAATACCTTGTTTACTACATCTATGGTGATTGATAATTTTGCAGGGTATAGTATTCTAGTTTGGTAGCCATGCTCTTTTAGCGTCTGTATAACTTCTGACCAAGCCCTTCTAGCTTTCATCATTTCCACTGAATAGTCAGGTATTATTCTGATGGGTCTGCCTTTATATGTAAGGTGGCCCTTTTCTTTTGCAGCTCTTAAAATTTTTTCTTTGTTCTGTATGTTTTGTGGCTTGATTATAATGTGGTACGCTGACTTATTTTGGGGGTCATATCTATTTGGTGGTCTGTAAGCTTCTTGTATCTTTATAGGCATTCCCTTCTTCAGGTTAGGGAAGTTTTCTTCTATGAGTTTATTGAAAACATTATCTGTGCCTTTGAGCTGGTATTCTTCTCCTTCTTCTATTCCTAATATTCTCAAATTAGGTCTTTTCATGGTGTCCCAGATTTCCTGAACATTTTGAGTTATTTCTTTTTTAGTTTTACTATTTTCTTTGACTGATATATCTATTTGAGCTACTGAGTCTTCCACTTCAGAGATTCTATCTTCCATCTCTTGAACTCTGTTTGTTATGCTTGTATCTATGGTTCCAGCTATTTTCTTCAGGTTTTCTATTTCCATCTTTGCCTCATTTTGTGCCTTTTTTATTGCTTCTATTTCAGCTTTTATTTCAGCTTTTAGTTCCTGGCATGTTTCTTTCATAGATTTGTTCATCTCTTCCAATTTTTTGTTTGTATTTTCTTCTATTTCTTTAAGGCTATTTTTCATATCTTTTTTGAGAGCTTCGATGATTATCAAAAAGGAATTTTTGGTGTTGCTTTCTTCTGTTTCCTCTTCATTTCTCAGTTCAGGTCTTGTATTTGAAGATTGCCACTCTCTTCTGGAGTTACCATGTTGTTCTTTGTATTATTATGTAGTTTTTTGCACTGACGTTTGCCCATGGCTTCAGTGGCTCACGATTAGATGGCTCCTGGTCAGTTGTGGCACTCGGGCTTGTGTGCCTCCTGTCACCTCTCTGGGCAGGGTCTGAATCTACCCTTCAGAGACCCCAGCAGTTATCTATTTGCTCAGTTTGAGGTTGAGGTAGGTAGCCGTGCAAATTCCCTCAGTAGCAGCTATGGGTATGGTGACAGGCAGAGTTCTTCTGCCCCTGCTACAGATGTGCTGGGACTCTGCAGACAGCACCTGGTCCCGGAAGCGGAACTGAAACCGATGGGAGCTCAACTCTCCCTCCCTGGCTGGGATATAGGTGCTTGGGACTGGTGACCCCTCCTCACCTCTGGGCGGGGTCTGAGTCTGTCCTTCAGGGACCCCTGTAGTTATCTGTTCGCTCAGTTGGAGTCGAGGTGGGTAGCCATGCAAATTCCCTCAGTAGCAGATGTGGGTATGGTGATAGGCAGAGTTCATCTCGCTCAGAGAGTTTCTGCTTCTTCCAGACCCCTTGTTTATATTTAAGTCTTCTTTGTAGCTTGCCTCTTCTGAAAGTGACTCTCAGAAGTCTTTACCGTTTACTGTTTGGAGCAAGGTGCCTAGTGAATCCTGTCACTTTTGGGGACATCCTGAAGTCATTTTGAGTTGCTCACTTTCTGTTAATGAATTTCCCTATAGAATGGACACTTTTGATCTCGTGGACACTGCTACACAACAAGGTAGTGCACAGAGAAATTTGAGAAGGTAATAGTTGAATGAGTCAAAACTTAAAGGGCCAGAGAAACAGATTGGTAGCTAAAAATATCTACTGAAATTTTAGAGGACTCATGTTTAGTTCCCAGCACCCATATTAGTTATTCACAACCACCTGTAACTCTAGTTTCAAGTGATTTTTAAATTCTATTCTAGCATCAGATGAGAAGCCCCTGCACATGGAGCATATTACCTCATGTTGCACACACAATGAATAATGATGATCATGATGATTACAATGATAGTATACCTAAGATACTATGGTCTTTCTCTCAATAGATAGTAAATAAATTCTGAGCCTTTGTTTTTAGACTTCTCTAAATATAGGATGATTCATGTTAACAGATTCTATGTACATTTCAGATATATAAACTGTTTAGCAAAATGAAGTTAAACTCTCTTAATATTGTAACATAGGAATGATGATAGGAAATAAGTTTCATATGCAGAGTTTGGTGATAGAAAGAAAAGAAAATGTGCCTTCATTCCACAAAAAAAAATCCTTAGGTTTTAATTATTTATTCATTTAGTTAGTCAATAAATCTGTCGAGATCCCATAGGACTGTGTTAATCAAAGTGTAGTCTGCAAAGTGGCCATGTGGGCATCACTTTTAGCTTGTTAAGAATGCACCACATTAGAATCCAACTCAGATTTCCTGAATCAGAACAGGAGTTTAACAAGATCCCCAAGTGATTTTCATGCATATTACAGTCTGAGAAATCCAACACATGCCCAGCTTATGACACACACACACACACACACACACACACACACACACAGAGAGAGAGAGAGAGAGAGAGAGAGAGAGAGAGAGAGAGAGAGAGAGAGAGATTCATATTTTCAAAGAACACAGAACAATAGAGAAGCTGGGAAGCACTGCTATGAAGTGTCTGAAGGAGACTGATGTGGCAGTGCCTGCAGATGTTGGCAATGGTTGCTACTAAGAGGATGCTATTGGTGTCTAATGGGTAGTGTCCTTGGATATTGGTAAATGCGACTACGGTGCACCATGCAAAGAACTATCCTGTCCAAAATGGCAAGAGTACACTAGTGAAAACAACATAATTGGTTAAATTTAGGTGGTTTCACAGTGATATACAGAATCCTATTAAGACACATTATTCAGCAGGGCATACATACGTAGTACCACACATGTGTAATCCCATAACTTGGCAGGATGAAGTGTAAGGATCATTGAGTTCAGAGACAGTCTGCACTACACAGCTAGATTGTCAAAAGAAAATAGTTTAAAAAGAGGGCTTAGTAAGTGTGGCACATGGCCTGGGAGTTTGTATTATTTAAGACAGTGAATAATTCCAGTGCTCAAGTATAGGAACCAGTCATGTCATTTAAGAAACTTTAACTCTGAGTTTCAGGAGATACTAAGAGTCCCATATAGGTGTCTTTGTTATCTTCTTTATGGTTCTGAATATTTCTTCCAATTACTTTGTTATTATCAATCAGAGCTTCTCAAGTTATCTCCAGCCCAAGAAACTATGATGCTTAGAGGCAGACAGCAAGCTAGGCAGTGAGCTGTATTGGCTGAGGTGACTGGGCAGGGAGCAGGATTCAGGCAAAGATCAGTAAAGATGGAAGATCTAGTGCTGTTGTCATTTACAGAGGATACCAGATGGCAGCTAAATTCAGAGTCCAGACTGCCTGAGGGGCTTGCTAATTACAAGAGGTTTCAGCTGCAGGAAACACCCTAATCACCCCAGTGGCAGCTGGACAGCCCCAGGGAAGGCCCCATTGCCACAAGAAAATTGTGTTTGTTATAAAGTAGGATTTGAAGGGTACAAACCACCATTGCAATTAAGACTGCATTTAAGAGAAAGGCTG
Organism: Sigmodon hispidus; assembly: GCA_004025045.1. Classification (NCBI taxonomy): domain Eukaryota; kingdom Metazoa; phylum Chordata; class Mammalia; order Rodentia; family Cricetidae; genus Sigmodon; species Sigmodon hispidus. The sequence goes on from PVIH01013477.1 coordinate 18,048, forward strand.
GGGCGAGGTGAGAAGATGAGCGCGCCCAGGAACCGTCAGGGGAGACAGGTAGGTATGCTTAGGCTGGAGTAAGCACCCTGGAGAGACTGGCTACAGTCCGGGTCAGGCTTCGAAGGTACTGCTCCCTCTTGACCCAGAGAGCCTGAGGGAAAAGAACAAAGACTTTTCCGTAGAATGGATGGTTTCCGCTTACCACCTGCTGTATGCTCTCTACGACTCATTATTCCTTTCAAAGTGGGGGAAAACCCGATTGATTTATCACCTTTACGAAGGTGAAAGGCATCCTCCTTTTTATTTCTTCAGTTTACTGCCTTTCTTTGATTGGCAACCGGCACTGAGATAATTTTGTTCAACAGGGTGGAATTTAGCAAAATTTTACGACTGTAGATAAAGAAAAGTAGCAGGGGTGGTGGTGGTGGGGTGGAATCCAGCAGCAGTTTACAGGCTACACCCCAAGTTTTGGGACATGGGCCAACTTTGGGAAATGCACCTCTCCTGGCAACATTAGTAAGATGCCCTGTAAACTTGGAGTAAATTGAAGAAATGCATCTAATTCTCTCTCCTTTTTTTTTTTTTGTAGTTTTCCATGTAGATTATAGAATCTCTAAATAGATTTTCTTCTTTTGAGATCTGATTAGACAATGAAAAAATTAGTGCCCCTCTGTCATATCCTACAGTTTTTTTTAAAAAAAGACTTATTATTTATTAATGTATATAGTATACAGAAGAAGGTACCAGATGTCATCATAGATTGCTATGAGCCATCATGTGGTTGCTGGGAATTGAACCCAGGACCTCTGGAAGAACAGTCAGTGCTCTTAACCTCTGAGCCAACTCTCCAGCCCCTTACAGTTTTTTGAAGTGAACACAAGTACAGTTCATTTCCAAAGAAAAAATCCTTGATATTAATCTTCCTCAAACACACTTTTCCCACATGGCTAACTCAGTTCATCTAGACTCCCGTCTTTTTTCTGCCACTTCTTATTGACTGTCTCTCTGCAACTTCAAAAGAATTCTAGCCACATTTTGAATAAATGAAGTGCATCTTTGCTCTCAAGAAGTCAGGAGAAAGACATCCAGACTGCAATTCATGCAGTAAACACAGTTTCTGTATTCTTTTTAACTAGCAGCAATTTACGTTTCCATTGCTTGCCTTATTCCAATGAACTCATGCCTCCTAAGTAAGTACTAAATCTTTTCCCTATAAGCTTGACTTTTCCCAGCTCAATAGCTAAAGAGGTTTAGAAGTAACCAGTGTCCTAACCCATGAAATGATGATTAAAGAAACGCACCAGCTCTTAAGTCTCTAGAAGGTCACAAAACAAACCACTATTCTCAACTGACTAAACTAGTTATGAATATAAAGAATCAGAACTTATAACAGCAGACTCTCAGGGTCTGAACAATGCCTTCAAGGATAAGAGCAAACAGAGGTAGGCAAGCATGAACTCAGTACAAAGACACTCAATAGACAAGAAGGCACAAAAGCTCTCACTCTGCCAGCAATTTACTTCCTGCCCACATTGAGTGTTTTATTGTAATTATTAGATACTAAGCTATAAATCTTGGGACTGACATGAAGAAACAAACTTTATATAAAAGTAATTCCTGATTTTATGAGTCATTGCAAATCTATGACCAGAACATTGATGGGGTAACACTCTGTATTTAAAGGTAGTTGTTTCACTGGAGGAAAAAAACAGCAGCAAGTTTTCCCATCAAGCCATTAGTTTAAAATTTTCTACTGAAGGGCTGAGTATATGGCTCAGTTGGTAAAGAACTTAACTTATGAAAACACGAGGACCTAGGTCATATATCCCTGTGTGTGTGTGTGTGTGTGTGTATGTGTGAGAGAGAGAGAGACAGGGAGATCCCTGGGTCTCATGTCTGGCCAACCTTGGATACTTGATAATTCTGAAGTACATAGGAATATTTTATAGAATAAAACGTAAATCATTTTGTGTGCTCAAAAGGTTTGTTTCTTTTAATTGTTTCAAAACTAAAAAATCTTAGTTGACTAATCAACCTAATGTACTCTAGTGAACAGAGAGCATCTTACAGAAAATGTGAAGCAACAATGACTCTCTTCCCTAGAATAATCAGAAGAATTTAAGAATTCTATAAAAATTCTAAGCAATGTTGTGATCAATAGAATAACAAAAATTTAGTTTATTAAGAAAAAAAGAGGAATAAATAAAGACCAGAAAGGAGAAGAAGAAAACATGGATGTTACCTGAGGTATAATACTGAGATTGCCCTTTGTCCTCCACACAGCACACACAGGTATATATACTTTATACATACTGAAATACACACACACATACACACACACCTTTACTCAAGGACATATGTATATAGCATGCCACAGACTCTTGTGCTGTTTCTCCTATAAATCTTACATGCAAATAAAATCCCTTACCTTTGTTGTTGATCTATGCACAATGTATATCTGAACAACTAGAACAACAGTGCTGTTCAGCATGTCACCCACAGAGATGGATCATGTACAGCACTATCCCATGGGACTCCATTGCCTGGGGCATTGCAGTTATCCTACCTGATGCAAGTTCACAATGTTACTGGCACAACTGAAAATTTCCTGAGGAAAGTTCTCTCAGAAGTGCCCTCATCATTAAGTGAGCCACAACTACTGAATTTCTGCTATTACTAGACTCTTGTTACCTTGGGAATTTTAGTACTTTGTTAATATCTGCATCCACAATGTTTAATTAAAAATATACACACATCAATTTAACAATCTTGATATTTGAGCATATTTTTTCATTTAAAGTCACAGCATCTTTTCAGAATTAGAATGAAGGGTAAATGAATATATTTCCACATATCCAAAGGAGCTAAAAGAAAGTTTTGGGCTACAGTGTAGCTAATAAAGCTGACATTTTCAAGCTTTGTGTATTTTGGATTAAGCGACATAAATGCAAGTTCTTGATTTTATAGCTATGAACATATGTTTTTTTTCTCTGTTGCTAGGCATGTCCTCTTACATGGAACAGGTGGAGTGAATCCTGCCTCTCCAGCCGACAGAACTTTCTGTGACACTTGTCTTGACACTGACCACTTCAGACAGTCTTCCCATGGAAGATGGAAAGCCATAACTAGGCTTGCTAATTTGAAAAGGAGTAAGAACTCAGGATAGTGACTTAGGAGAATGAGAGGATGGGGAAGCCATTCCTGGTGCTAGATAGACCAGCTCAGAGTTCTGGGAATTTATAGTTGACAACAGCAGTCAAGCATGCAAGAATGTTTTGTAGAATAAAACATAAATCATCTTGTGGTGACTCAGAATATTTTGTTCCTGTCATTCCCTCAAAGTTGAAAAATGTTAGCTGACTAATCAACATAGCATATTCCTGTGACAAGAGACTCATCTTAAAGAAAATGTGAAGCAATAATGTCTCAATTTTCACCATTCACCAGTCAAAAGTATTTAAGAATTCTGTAAGAATCCTAAGCAGGGGTTTGGTGCAGAAGCAGACTGAGTGCACTTTCATGGAGCAAAGCAAGGTGACTCAATGGCGCAGTGTGTTATTTTTTCCTCTAGATTCCCCCTCCTTCTCCTGCGAATTTAGGACTTTGTTGCCATCTACATAACTTGGTAGCTTTAATGTTTGTAATTCTTTATCCCTAAGAAAAATTGAGCTTTAAAATGGAATAATCTTGACATTGTGTCCATATATCCACACATAATTTTGTAGGAAAATATAAGAAGTATCATTTTTAAAAATCCTTATTCTACTTATTAAGAATGTGAATGGAAAAAGACAAAGGAAGAAAAACATGTTTTAAATTCAGATAGAGTGATGTGGCTCCCAGTGGGAGGTCAGCTCCAGCAAGCTACTGTGTTTCTATCTCTTTGCCTGAAGCTGTGGGCCATCTGTAACTTGAGCTGGCAAGGGAGGGGAGGGGAACCACCTCCGAAAGGAAACCAGGTAGAAATGTAGTCTAGATGAAGCCCAGGGAGATTATCCTGAAGTTTAAGGTTGCTGTGTGTCAAGCACTCTTCTACAAACTTCTTCATAACTCAGTTGATACTCAGGTGCCTCAGGTGACAGTCTATACCTTTAATCCTAGCACTAGGGAGGGAGAGGCATGTGAGTTTCTAAATTTAAGGCCTTGTATAGAGAGTGAGTTCGAGGACAGCCAGGAACACACTGAGAAATCTTGTCTCAAAAAACCAACCAACCAATAGACAGGAAAAAACCAAAAACAACCAACCCCAAAAGACTCGGTGCCCCACAGAAACTAGCATTACTGTTATACCTATCTGACAGAGAATGGATTCGTACTAAGAGGTGTGAACAAAAATAGATGGAAGCCAGTGATTCCTGAAGCAGGGGACTATGCGTTGAATGTTATTATTTATTTGAAAATATTTTACTGGACAAGGAAAAAAAAATACCTCCACAGGACAACACAGCAAACTCAACTTGCCTTCCCTTTAATTCATGGCTAGAAGGTTTCCAAAGTCAGTATAAAAAGTTCTGCCAAATAAACACAAAGCAGGTGATTTTATCAGTTCTCATTTTTCTTTTGGATGTAGTTCAAATAAACCAATTACTTAGTTCCTGAAGAGCTATGGGGTCAGTTAACCTAGGTCGGCTTCTACATCTATAAAATGAGTACAGTAATAAATAATTTCTGTCTGGCCTCATTCCTCCCGGTTGCTGGGAGAATCTAATGAGATAAAGTGTGGAAAGCTTTAATGTCTCAGTGTGGGAGTTTTCCCATCCAGGTTTTTTTTACATGCCTCCATAGAAAGTTCCAGATTCAGTACTTAGGCAGAGCAATATAAAGATACAGCACTTTAATTGTGGATAATTTGTTGATAGCACAACTATCAAAGACCCTCTGTATGTCAGACACATTAGGTATTCCATCTGTGAAGACTCTCCCCCCCCCGCAGGAATCTTATGAGGCAAGTAATAGTCCCACTTTACACTTGGGGACATTGAGATACAGAGAGGTTCCTTACCTTACAGTTATACTGTTACAAGTAATATTTGACAAGGAGATTTAAAAGTATGCTTTCCAAAGATATGGTCATAAGAGAATGATAAACATGAAATGAATCTGCCTTTCATGAGATGGAGCTCTGTAAAAATAATCACATACTTGTAACAATTATGATTAAGATCTTGTAGTCATGAGGTACATCCTAATGCCTTTAATGGAGAATTACTACATTTCCTGTAGAGAAAATGAAAAGGGTACAACCTCTCTCCAAGTAGTTATAGTTCAAAGGGCATTTCATGAAGCTGTCAGTTTGGTAAATATTTAAGTGTTAAGTGTGTATATATAGCATGCATGCATGTGTGTTTGCTGCATACATTTGAGTGTGCAAGCATATAGGGTCATATATGTGCATGTCAATGCCAGATCAGGATATCCAGTGTTTTCCTCTGTTGCTCTGCATCTCTTACCAAATGAGAAGATCATGGATTGACCTAGTCTGGTTTGCCAGTGAGTTCTCAGAAGCCATTTGTTTCTTGGTTCTGATGATGCTGAAATTACAGAAACTTGCAGCCACACCCAGCTTTTTACCTGGATTTGTTTCTTAGCTCTGATGATGCTGAGATTACAGAAACTTGTATCCACACATAGCTTTTTACCTGGATGCTGAGGATTTAAACTCATGTTTCTATGCTTTCAGATCAAGGAGTTTTAACCACTGATCCATTTCCCCACTCCTTAAACATTATATTTTTATAACCTAGTTTATAAATGGAAATAAAATGGAAATTTAGTAAGATAAAAACCAAGTTTCCAAGATGTTAGTGCAATCCTATGGACATTTGCTTAATACCTATTGGCATAAATATAACTAGGCATACAGTCACAGAGTTCAAAGTCCAGTAAAATAAAACACTAAAAAGAAAATCACTTCTATTTAACATTGCAAAATTATATGCAAACACCAAGATAGACTCATATACAAGCTGCTTACAGAACATACAGAAATGGAGCTCTTAGTAACATCCATAGGAGTTACTTACGACAGGTGGAAGATTTAGGTGAATCTGCTCAAATCTACCATCTATGTAGTTTTGAGTTTAGTATTGTGGAAAGAATAAGCAAAGTGGTTGAGGGACAGGGGACAAACAGCACAAATAAAGCTAGAAGTTGAAGGTCTTCGTTTCAGCTACTTCTTTTTGTCCAGGCCACAATTCACTCACACCACCTTTCGTTGGCTTAAGTTTTTTCCTGATGCTTTTTTCCCCTCATTCTCCGGGACTCTCATTATATATATTTTGCTTTGGTAGTTCTTTGCAAGTCTTAGGTGTTGTAATTCTTTTATTTAATAACTTTTATTAGACTTTTCTTACATTTACAGAAAAGTTACCGAGAGTGGTTCAGTATTTTCCGTTTGCTTTCATTCTTCATCTTATCACAACTTGATCATTGCTTTCCTTTTGTGTTAAAGTGGTACTTTCTCTGTGATTCATAAGCTAATATCGGTACCAGTTTCCATTCTTTGTGTTCATTTCTCACTGTTACTTTAGAATACACACATATGGACATGTACCTGCATGTATCATTACAGTATCTTACAGAGTAGTTACACTGCCTTAACAATATCCTGTTCCCCAATTGTTCATACCTTATTTGCCCCTGCTACCACTGACCATTATGTTTATAGTTTTGGCTTTTCCAGAATGTTGTGCAGCTGGAACCATAGGCTATGTAGCCTTCACCATCTGGCTCCTGTCACTTAGCCAAATATGTCTAGGGCTCCTCCCTGTAAATAATTGCCAAGAAATATTCTAATATGTAGATATATTATAATTTATCCATATGCTTTTTAAAAAATAATTTGATTGCTTCTAAATTTGGACAATTATTATTGAAAGGTCTATAAACATTTGAGGGTAGGATTTTCCATGCATTTATTTGGAAAAAAATCAAGAGTATAGTTTCTGCATAACCCGAAGTATAACTCATCAAGTTCAGAATTCTTTTGTCTGACATCTTAGTCTCTCTATTGAAATGCAGCAAATCTCAGAAGAATATAAAATGGAGGATGAATAAGGGGTATGAGGGTCAGAGCTGACTGAGGGACTATCACCCAGATAGGAAGAGCCACACCAGACAGTGCTAGAGGCAGTGAAAATCCAGAAGTACCTTGACCCTTGCATAGTGACTGCTCAGTATTCTTTAAAGAAAACTTTTAATTTATTCTTTGAAAAATTTATCTATTGATATAACGGATCTTGATGACAGTTTGTAGTGACTGTCTTTGCAGAAGTAATTGATTCTTGAGGAAAGAATGGGGTGATTGTGGCCTTAAATCCAGAAAATGACACTTAAATTACCATGGCTTAGACCTTTCCTGAAAATTGTAAATATATCTACTGAAATATTACCTCAAATTGCATTACTAAAATCTAGAAAAGAGAAGGAAAAAAATTTCTAAAAATCCTACTCCAGAAAGCCTATGAAATTTTGTATTCAGTCCATCTCTTTATTTTAATTCTGTTTAATGAGACATTATTGTCATTTCCTCTAATTCTTTACATGTCATTTTCTTTGAAAATAATTACGATAGCTGTTTTAAAATATTTGCTTAGCACATAGAACATCTGCAACACTGTTTATATTAATTGCTTTCTGGGTTATATTGTGCCATTTTTTTACATGTCTCATGATTTTCTGTTGAAAGATAGACATTTTAATCAATTAAATGTGACAAATACCATAGACAGTTCTTTTTCCTCCAGGGTTTGTTATTTCTACTTTATTGTTATTATTATTGCTGTTGTATTTTTTTAGTGAGTGACATGCTCAAACTAATTCTATAAAATGTCTATTCATATGTAGCCACTGAGGACTCACCATCTCAGTTGGTAGCTACTAATTTGAACAGAGATTTCTTTAAATGTCTTTATCTGGTTAGCTTCTTCAGCTTTGTGTGACCCTGGGGACACACAGTCAAAGCTTATGCTGATTCCACTACTCCTGTCCCCTTCACTCCTGCTCCTGTGGAGAAGCTCCAGGGTGGCCGAAGGTTTGGCAGGTGCCTGGCTATCAAGTTTTTCTGGATTCTCTCAGAGCATTTAAATCTGCTATGGACATCCTATACTCATCTCTAACTTTTCAATGTTTTTTTTTCCCCCTTTGATTGCCTCAAATATTATACTTGTCACAGGTATCTACAACAACAGACAATGACCACTGATTGCTTTCAGCAATTGTCTCTGAGACAAAGCTGTTCAACAGTAAGTGAATTTGGACTTGAGTCAAATAAAGATTATGTGGAAGTGCTGCCTGGGAAGAGCTCCAAACCCAAAATGCACTGCCAGAGCTTTCTAATCTACAGCTTTGCAGAGACATTCCCAATGCAAGGACGTTAGGTTTCCAGATTCCCACAGACCTAGGGAGAGGGCAATAGCAGTCAGTGAATTAATATAGCCAAACACTCTCTGTACTGCTGGCAGTTGATGCTTTTCTTGAATGGGTTCCTATCATTCCTGCAAGGTTTTGGTTAATATCTAGAACTCTGAAAACGTTTATTTTGACAATCATTGACAATTCACTCACAGTTTCCTTAAAGTAGATTTTCAGAGAATCATTTTCTATACCATTAAAAGTTATTTTGTGATTATTGATTCTTATGTCCAAATAACAGTACCAGCATGTTTGCAAATTCTGTGGGATGATAGCATATATCCATGTGGAATATGAAAAGAAACCTCAGAGGTCTAGACACTGAGTTATTTAGTATAGCTTAAACCATGAAGGGGCCATCTGCTAGGAGTTAACTCACTGACTCATTTCTGTATTGCTCATTTAATTTTAGCTACTAATAAAAATCTACCACTAAAATTGTAGTCTTATCATTGCTGAATCAACCAGAGAAATGTTGTACCACTTCCAGTCAAATGATCTAAAATACATAATTTTCTAAAGGTTGTGGTGAGACCCTATGGAAAATTCCAGGAGGAGAAAGAGATAGAATATGGAGTCCAAGGAGGGCAAAGTGACAGTTCACACACTCATAAAGTGAGATATATCCTCAGTCATTTGCCCCATGTGTGAGCAGCCCTGACCATATCAACTCCAGGAAGGACTTAGGTGATTAGTTAACCATGGTCTTTTCATCAGGTGAGAACATGTTCTACTTCATAGAGGAGCTAGACAAAATAGAATAATGTGTATTATCATATATATCTCCAAAATAAAGCATTAAGACATCTAAGGCATAAATATTTCAACAATCATTTCTTTACTTTGACTTCATGTTTACATGGTTTTCTTCCTTGGCCTTCAATACACTTGAAACTGGTGTGAATATGGCTCTTGCCTTCAGTATTGAGCTATAAAATTATCTCATTCATTTTTGTTTAGTTTCTTGTAGAACTCTAGTTGATATAGACTGCAGTAATTTGAGAAATGACTTACAGATAAAGCCTTTGTAAAATTCACCTTTTATTTTTGAATCTTATAAGCTCATCAAATATTAAAATATTGTTATGCCCTAGTTATCATGTGGTAGGGCTTCACCTCCTTGTGCACCATGGATACCAGAAACCTTCTCTTCCTATAGAAGATATATTCCAAAATCTCTAGTGGATATTTGGAAACATGAGTAGCACCAACTCTTATAATTTTATGCCTTTTCCATCTTTATCAAGGATTTATTATACCTTAAGTTCTTTTGCTTGATGTATAATTACAAAGTAGTTGTGACTATCTTTTCCTTTCTTCCAAATTTCATTTGAAAGATCTTACCATTGATCTTAGCAAGCTCGGCATATGATTGCCTTTTTTTGGCCTAAGTTGTCATCTTTCATCTTTTCACTTCAAGGGGTCACTGCTCAGCTAAGCATTGACATGTCTGAATTGCCAGCATCACTACTTGGACTTTGAGGCTGTCAGTAAATAAGGGCTACCAGAATACAAGTCCAGTCATTACAGTGAGTCTGACAATTGAGATGGCAGCTAAGGGACTCACAGTCAGGTAGCCTATACACCATGTATGCACTAAACAAAGGTATGATATGTGTCCTGGGAGAAATGGTCAGGGATAGCAAAAGAGTCAACTGTGCTTTTGTGAATAGTACAGGAAGGTAGCAAAATGGCCCTGTTGGTAATGATGCTCACTACGAATCCTGATGAATGTAGTTTAATCCTCAAACCCCCAAAACTGCAAATAAAGGGAGATTGTTAGAATTTTTACAGACCTTGTAAATTTGTGAAAGAGGTAGGCAAATTCTAGCCTTGGGATCAAAGACTCTGGTCCACAGAAACAATGTGAGATCCTGTATGCAGACTTGCAAAGCCTTTATAGCAGATTTAAAAAATGTATATATTATGGCTACAGTTGTCTCTATTAGCTACAAAATTTTTAAAGAATATCTTTTCTGGTGTAATCTCAACACTTAAGATGCTGAGACAAAGGAATTACTGTGAAATTTAAGCAATCAATTTAGGCAATCTTGAGCACTATGAGGCCAGGCAGGGATTCACACCAAGACCTTGTCTCAAAAAATATACCACTCACCATCATCACTACCACTACCAATCTGTCATCATGGTCATCATCTGTCTTTCAACTCTAATAATAGGAGAATATATGAGCCTACAAACTTGTATATTCTGTTCCACTCTCAGGAGAGAAGTCAGGGTACAATTGAAGGAATAGGGGAGTTTTAGAAACAGTTTGGAGTTGCAAACTGGACAGAGATCAGCAGCTAAAACAGTATTTTTTTTTTTACCCAGCTTCTTTTTTTCCTTTTATTATTATTATTATGAACAAAGAAGTCACACTTTCTAACCTTGTAAATCCTTATTCAAGGTCCCTTCCCCCTCCCACAACATCAGGTCATTCTTTCTTCTCCACAAATCCCCATCCCTTCTCTGGGCAGGCTTCAGGCAGTCCCATGGTCCCACTGCCCCAATATTGCTTAGTTCAGTCTCCACTTCTGGCAGATACAGTTTTGTCCCCCCTCCCTCAAGAGTGAGTCAGGTGTTCCTCTAGGGGAGTGGGATCCAAGGAGTCAGTCCAGGGTGTTTCTGATCCCAAGATGTTCAGTGGTTGTGGTTTGTAGCTTGGGCATGTTTTGCTTTTTTCTTGTTTGTTTGTTTGTTTGTTGAGTCCACTAATGAGTGAGTACATCCCCTGTTTATCTTTCTGAGTTTGTGATACCTCACTCAGTAGGATAGTCTCCAAATCCATCCATTTGCCTGCAAATTTTAGGATATCATTTTTTCCTACTTCTGAGTAGTACTCCATTGTGTAGATGTACCACAGTTTGTTAATCCATTCTTCAGTTGAGGGACATCTAGGTTGTTTCCAGGTTCTTGCTATTACAAATAACGTTGCTATGAACATAGTTGAGCTAATGGCTTTGGAGTGTGACTGTGCGTCTTTAGGGTATACACCCAGAAATGGTATTGCTGCGTCCTTGGGGAGATTACCCAGCTTCTTAAAGACAAAAGATAGAGTTGAGTCAGTTGAATGAGGCCCACAAATATACATGGGAACTAAGGAACAGAGAACAGACATTAAATGTAGATTAAAAATTCAAGAGAAAGAGAAAAAGACAGATTTTTGGATGGAAGGTCTGTTGACTTTCACTTGATAGTTTTGAAGTATATCATAGTTAATATCTTTTCTTGTTTCTGGACAATCTGCAAACACCTGTTAAGAACAGTTGGTATCCACCTCTCTACACATTCAGTTCTCATCAACAAAATACTTGCTTTTTCTTTACTGAAATATTTACTATTGAGAAAACTATTTCCAATTCTTTTTATACCAAAAAGTACATTGAAACTTCTTTTCCCTGAGCTATGAAAGAATTACTCTGGCTAAAGTATTTATTAGAATAATATTAGAAAACTCATAAATTCAAGGGGCTGTTAGTAAATCAGGCTGTAAATAGAAAAATGAGCAAAGCCACATACATCTTGTTGTTCCAAATTAAGCATCTGCATCTTTAGGCATCCATCATGGGAATGAACATGTGCCAGTCACTTTTATTCTGCCTTGTCTTTCTTTCTTTGCCTCATACAATCATGGTTAAGAGTTCAATAAAAAAAAGAATAGACAATTATGGTTAAATTATGATGTTTATCCATGTTTGGGGAAGACTGGTGACCTTTCCAGTTAACTTCACTAAGCCTAAGCCTACACAATATAAAGAGGTCATAGTCCAATAAAAACTATTACTGAAAGGAAAAAAAAAGTGTTTTGCCAGACAAAATGCCAGACATTGAGCAATTCTCCTTTGAACTTGACTTAAACAGAATTACTTTCCTAAAAGTGGGAAGTTCTGATATAGGCTGTTATGAAGACAGTGGACAGTACAGAATGTAACACTGCAAGCTATGACCAGCAAGGTAAATGAAAGATAAATGGGACATCAAGTTAAGTGACTTATATCCACAGCTGTAAGACAGGCCAATTATTTCTGCCACAACCCAGGGCAAAAGTAGGTATAAAGAACATGTAGAAGACTAATAAACTCATGTTCATCACTAACCATGTGTACTTTAGTGATCAAAAAGGTGATAGAGCCTTTGGGGACAGGAAAATATATAGAGATGGGAAAGTGAGAATTTGATATAAAAGAAAATTCCTGAGAATTTCTCTGGAATAAATGGCAGAGAACAAATAGCTTTTCCTTGCACTAGTATGTCAAGTAATAAAATAAAACAGGGAAATAGGTAAAAATCATTGCCAAATGCCATAATTTTTAATCATTGTTTCTGAGATGAATCATTGTTGGATGCTCAAATTATATGACAAAATTGTGGTGATGGATGGGATAATTCAGAGGACAATTCAGTATTTTCCCATAGGTCTCACTAATTACCTGAAGAAACTTAGAACCTTACATTTGAGAACAAGGTCACTTGGTACCATAACCAGATGATCAAAGTGAAAATCACTAGTAATCAGACATCCAATATTGTGCTAGAGAGATGACTCAGTGGATAAAATGCTTGCTTTACAAGTGGAGAACCAGAGTTTGGGCCCCCAGAAGTAACCATGTAGGCATGGTGTTTTCCAGTACTCAGTGGGTAGAGACAGATTTCTTCTGGGACAAGCTGGCTAGCTTGACAAGTCAGAATTATAAAAGTCCAGATTCAATGAGAGAAGTAACCTCAGAAAATAGTCATGCAAACACAGGTACACTAGGGCATGCACATATACAAACAAGAAAACTAAATGGAGGAAAAGCATGCACCTTCCAGTAAGAATCCCTGGAAAGGGCACAATTTTACCAGCACAACTTTTTTGCCAAGGGTACAAAACTTCATTCCTAATCAGATTCTCTAAAGATACTAGGTAGTAAATAGCTACCTTATGAAGTTCTAATAGAAAGGTTCTCAAATGCCTTAAGATTGCCATCTAAAACCCATGCCATCAAAAAAGCAATGTAAAACCCAGAACCTTGAAAAAAGTATTAGAGACCTCAAAGCCCACCTTCACAGTGACCTACTTCCACATCAAGTATAGTTGTTTTTAGTCTTCGGAGGGGCCCAGTACTTAGATTCCAAATAAATAGCACGTGGAGGCTTATCCTTAATTGTAAATGCCGACCATAGCTTGGCTTTTTTTTTTTCTTGCCAACTTTTCTTAATTTTAAAGTATCCCATCTACCTTTTGCTTGTGGGCTTTTTTTCCTTACTTCTGTAATTCTTATTTTCACTCTCACTCTGGCTGGCTGGGTGGCTGCTTGGCTGGGTGGCTGGCTTTTTTCTCCTCTTCTCCTTCTCCTCTTATTCTTTCTCTTTCCCTCCCAGACTTCCAGATTTCTCCTTCTATTTATTCTCTCTGCCTGCAAGCCCTGATCATCCTTGCTATCGGATGTTTAGATCTTTATCAGACCAGGCAAAGTGACACAGCTCCACAGGGTTAAACAAATGCAACATAAAAAAATGCAACACATCTTTACATCATTAAGCAAATGTTGAACAGCATAAACAAATATAATTTATTTTAAAATCTTTTACAACACTCCCCATCCTTGTCTAAATAGAAAGAAAGATTTTATTTTTAACATAGCAAAATCATACACATCAAAACCATTATCTAATAAGAATTGCATTTTCAATATTTTGCTCATTTGTAGTTAGCATATCTAGAGAAAATAATGCATTATCTGCCCTATCTTAGTGAATTTTCATATTCACATCATCCTGATATTAATTTTTCATACATTTTCTAAAAAAAAACACAATTTTTGCTTGAAAGGTATTTTTTGTCTTCTTTTCATCTCATGGTTATAAAGAATAATGTTTTTCCACACATTTTTCTTTAACGTGTTCCATTCCTGTTTGCTGAATTGGTACTAAAATACTAATCAGCCTACATACACACAATCAAGCTATATAAGCAAATAATATGCAAAATATATTTCTAAATTTGAAGCTATGCTTTTGTTAATTAAGTCGCATTATATCTAATGAATGTGTGACTATACAGAAAAGAGATTTAGCGTTCTAATAATTCATACAGTGAGAGAAGATTTTGATAAACTTTATTGCCATAGATTGATTACAATAACTTTCCACCGGAGAAAGGGAGAGGAATAATCATTGTGAAGTAGCCATATGGATCTCTCAAACCTTCTACTCATAGGGTGTCTCAACACAATTTAAATATGCCTGAATTTCTTTATAAATCTTTCCTCAAATAACACTTTCAAAGCATTTACCAAAATATTGTTAACTATAGCCTATTTTAAAGCCAGTGGAAATTCTTTTTAATAAATAAATTATACTAATTTCAAATGCAATGAAAGTCTCTTACTATATATACCTATCTATTATCTATCCATCCACCTATCTGTCTAAATCTATATGTATTCTGATGCTCCCCTTATAAATTGGGGCCTTTAAATATAGATGAGAGAGAAAGAAATACAAATATTCATAATAATTATTTGATTCTATTTAGGATTTTGAAAAGTTTGCTATTTCTCAATGGCTGACTAGTACCCCAAGTGAGCACAGAGGCTAGGGAAAGTGAAATAAGATAAGAATTACAAATTTACAAACCAATTTCTAAGGCAATATAATACCTGCATTAATGAAAATATTTGGGTATCACTGCACAAAGCCACCCTCAGTTAATCTCCAGATGTTTTATTATAAGGACATACAAATAAGTAAGGAGAATTAGACACTTCTGTATATCTAGGCTTCCAAGAAACAAGAGTAACTTCTACAATATTTTTATACTAGTAAGAATAGTCATAAAAAGAGTTAATAAGTTTACAGCCCTGCTATGGAGATCTTGGTCATCATTCTTCTTCCTTCTTACGTTGCTCACTTGGCTTATACCTCCTTCCCAATGCCACTTCCTGTGTTCGGGTTGTTTGCAGCATAATTGTTTTTATCTATAACCCCACACAGTTCTTACTGGTTTATTTTCTCTGCTTACTGATTTCCCCTGGATTATTATATCTTGCTGACTTGTAGCACTCCATTTCGGTATGACTCTGGTATCTCTTTCTGCATAAGGAGAGCATCAGAATTGTCATTCACTCTGAACATCCAGCTTTGATGCTGGTCCTCTTGATAACACTAAGGAGGTTTTAGGTGAATGGTTGTGGCACATTCCTTTAATCCTAGCACATGGGAGGCAGAGGCAGGTGCATCTCTGTTAGTTTGAAGTCAACCTGGTCTACAGAGTGAGTTCCACGACAGCCAAGGCTACAAAGAGAAACCGTGTCTTGAAAAAAAACTAGTAATAATAATAATAATAACTTTCTCATATCTAGAGTTGTCTCTATTTTGGCAGTCATTGGGGGGATATTATGTGTTCCCATATAGTCTGAATAATTGCTGCAGGCTGTTGCTAAAGAAGTGCTAACTGGCCTATAGCAGCCCAGGGATTATGCTGCACCTCCTATCAGCTCCCTGTGCTAAATAGCTCAGGTATCCAGCCTTCTAGTTGCAACACTTTAACATAGCCTCACACCCAAACACAGCAATAACCCACAAAGCCATCTGTGATGAATGAGATTCAATCAGCCCCTGGCCTCCTGGGCTCAAGATAACATTTCTGCTATTGATAGTATCAATTTATAATTTAATTTCTGGTCCTCACTCTTAAGAGATAAGACTGTTTGAAGAGCTAAAATCTAATCCAGTTGAAGCTATTGGGCAGGGTTTTATAAATTCTGATGGCCACAAGATGCCCTGGTTTTCTTAAAAACAGATATAATACATTTTATAAACTTGGGTCTCTCTAATGAGCAATAATGAAAATGGTATCACAGAATTTGATATTTGCTTATCTTTTTGTCTAGAAGCACAGCCTAAATGTGCTTTTAAAGAAAATACACTTGCTGACTTGTTTCTGTGTAGTGCTCTATTTCTTCCTCACTCTCACATCTCTTTCTGCATATTTTAGATTTAAAAGACCCTCAATATCAGAAGCACATCCGTGCAAGAAAAAGGTGGCTTCCTCTTCAGGGGGAATGATGCTATATCTTTATTAGTTTATTTGCCATTTACTTAAAATAAGTTCTTGTTAAAATTTCAAGACCCACAGAACAGTGAACAGAAGTCATTATTCACAGTGGAGATCCAGTTTCGAAGGGTCTGCATTCAGCACCTTTATTTAAGAACCACAGCTGCAAGCCCTGCCACCTTCATGTCTCCTTGAAGGTGCAGCCCCCCCCATCCGCCCACTCTCTCACCCCTGCTGCTCTGTGATTGATGTAGGCGTAGCCTGAGTTATCAGGCAGCTCCTGACCCATCCAACGAGGATAATTTTATTGCATGTCTGTTTAGCCTCTGTCTTGTGCTCTCTTGAAGACATCAGTTCTTTCAGGTGAAGAACACAAATAAAATTTAAGAAATTCTCCCTCAGGCTAAGAGGTTAGGAAGCATGCCAAGATTTCTCTGAATGAAGTCACCCTCTGCATAATCTCCAGGGCTCTGGCCATCGCTTGCCACCATGTGCTGCTCTTTGATTAGAGGGGAATTAAAGGCACTGTGGATTCACTCAGAGGTTTGATTGCCAGTCATTTTCTCCTCTGATCCAGTGTCTGTTTTATAGTTTAATCCCAAGATGATCTTTTCTCTTCTCTTCCCTTTGCCATACAGCTCCCACACATGTGTGTGTGCAAATGTGTATGAACCCTATGAAATGACAAACAACCATAAACAATAGGCATTTCATGTCTCTGCCTCCTCCCCATTGAACAAAGAACTTTTAAGACCCAGCTTTTCCCCCTCCAGTGCAGTGCAAAATCATTAAATAAAAATTATAGGCTGGTTTAGCCAATTTCTCCACTCTACTCTGAATCTTCAAAACTGTTATCTTAGATGCTGCCTGCATGTTTGCTCTCTATTTGTAGCTTCTACCTGCAAGGTAAAAGCAATAGAGAATCCACCATGGAATTTATCCCTTGACATTCACCTTCCATTCTTAGTTATAGGGCCAGCAACAAACTCTATTAATTCAAAAGCATTGTACTTCGAAATAATGCGAGCAGAAGTTTCATGTCCATTTCCTCTTCTGTATAAGTCCAGATAGGGTATAAACAAAATTGCTTACCACTTAAATGTAAATACTTGGGAAATAAATTTTGAATATGAGAAAGCATTATTAATTACAATTAAAATTAGCACAGTGAGGAGTAAAAAAAAATTTTGTTAATGTCAAATGATGACTATATTCTTTCTACATGAAAATTAGTATTTCCTAGGTTGTCACTTTACTGTAGTGCCATTATGGTATTGAGATCCATAAAAATTATCCTCTTTCTAGTCCTGTTTTTAACCCTTTCTCACCCAGTTCTCTACTTCAAAGGGATAAGCTGACTTTTGTACTCTGTCAATGAGAAGAGAGGACAGAAAGACTTTCTAATATTTCCTCCTTTTCTAACAACTAGGGGATAGAACAGAATAGTCAACTCCATCCTCTCCTGTCTCTACATGACTAACTTCCACCAGGGATCACTCAAGCATCTTCCTTATATATCTGTTGCTGTCTTAGTTTGGGTTTCCATTACTACAACAAAAACACCATGACCAGAAAGCAAGTTTAGTAGGAGAGGGTTTATTTGGTGTACTCTTTGTCATTCTTAATCACTGAAGGAAGTCATGACAGAAACTAAAATAGAGCAGGATCCCGGAGTCAGGAAATGATGCAGAGGCCAAGGGGGCAGGTTGCTGCTTACTGGATTCCTTCCCATGGCTTACTCAGCCCAGTTTCTTATAGAACTCAGCACCACCAGCCCAGGGATGGTATGACCCACCATGGTCTGGTCAATCCTCCCCCACTGATCCTTAGAGAAAATTCCTTACTGCTAGATCTCAAGGAGGCATTTCATCAGCTGAGTCTCCTCCCTCTGATGGCTTCAGCTTGTGTCAAGTTGAAACACAAAACCAGCTGGTGCAGTTGCATATCGCGGTAAAAACCCGCCCTGAGATATGTTTTAAACAGGGTTTATTTGGTGAAAATCGCTTACAAAACAGAGCCGGTTTTAAGAGAAGATGACAGGATGAGATTGCAGCGCGTCGGAGCCTTTCTAAGGAAGATTCTTCATCTCCACGCCGTACATCCGAACTCCCGGGCAGCTGGGGCGAACTGCGCACTCGGTCGGGGAACTCTCACGAGAGAATGACAACTTCCTGTCCTGGTCCCCTCCCTCGAAGGTCTACTTCCGGAATCCTTTTCAGTTAACCACGCCCCGCTCGTCTCCAGTCCTATGACGCTATCGTTCACATATATAGTTCCTGATTTCCCGCTACAGTTGCATAATATTTAAAGTAGGTAAAATCATATCAAATGTTTGTCTTTCCTTTTTTGTAAAAATGAACTCCCTCTGGGTTTTAAATATACATAGCATGTTATCCATAGTCACACTACTGTACAAAAGCACACCAGATGGCTTTTTTTCTATGTAACTATAACATAGGACCTATTACCCAATGTCTTCCATACCTCCCTATTACCTACTTCTTTGTAGTTTAATAAATGTCAAAGCCTGTCTAGACATTAGCTGGATCTCTATTACTTTTCTAGGGTAGAGTACTGCTGAGAAAGCTCACATTTTTTTTAGCTCAGAGTACAACTAAGAAAATTTAACACTGGGGTAAAGAGTGATCAAATCTCAAGACTTCAGAAACTTAAGCAATAAAACAGGGAATTGGATAGACAGTCGCTAGACTCTTGTGATTATCTCTCTACTGGTTCTAAAGATGAAAAGGTAGGGAAAAAAATGATAGGTTTAGCCCCCTGAAAGTTCCCAGTTAAAGGTACAAGTTTCAGGACTTGAAAGAAAAATAAAGAAGAAAGAAATGGTCAAAGAAAACAATGTAATTTGAAAAATATTTATTATAACTGCTTACTCCCAAATAATCTCACAAAGGTTGATATGAATTACAAACTGTGGCCTATTGCTCAGGCTCATTACCAACTGACTCTTACAACTTAGTCCAATCCATTCTTATTAATCTATGTATTCCCACGGGGCTCCACGGCTTTACTTGTGTTCCCTTAAATCTTGCTTTCTTGGGTGGAAGCCTGAAGCTTCACTTCGACTCCACCCATCTCCTTTTTCTCCACTAGAATTTCCCATCTGCCTCCAAGCTGCCTTGCCATAGGCCCAAACACCTTTTCATTAACAAATGGCAATAAAATACATTCTCAGTGTACAGAAAGACATCTCATATCAATTTATAAATGGTTGAACAAGCTGATGAATGTGTAAATGAATGAGGTAAATGAAAGAATTTTTGATACAGATGCTGCTTTAAATGGGACAGTCTACATTGTGTGTGTGCCTATTCATGTACAAATAAAACATGTATTTTTTGAAGAAATTTGTATTCATTTTACCTACCAGCCACAGATTCCCCTCTCATCCCTCCTCCAGTTTCCCCAAGCCTCATCCCGCCCTGGCCCATCCCATCCTCTCTGAAAGGATAAGACCTCTCATGGTGAATCAGCAAAGCCTGATATTTACATTCAATTGAGACAGGTCCAAGCACCTCCCCTCTGCATCAAGGCTGTGCAAAGTGTTCCACCATAGGTAATGGGCTCCAAAAAGCCAGTTTATGCATCAGGAATAAATCCTGATCCTACAGTCCAAGTTTCATAACTGTCTCCCTTATGCAAAGGGCCTAGCCTGGTTCCGTGCAGGCTCCATAGCTGTCAGTCTAAAGTTTGTGAGTTCCCACTAGCTTGCTTCAGTTGTATTTGTAGATATCACCATTATGATCTACACAAACAAACACACACACACACACAAACACACACACACACACACACACACACACATACACACACCCAGAGAGAGAGAGAGAGAGAGAGAGAGAGAGAGAGAGAGAGAGAGAGAGAGAGAAGAGACAGACAGAGACAGAATGAGAGAACAGATAATAGAGAAGCACAGAAAAGCATCTATGTGTCAATTTTATACATTTACAATTCAATAAGCATGGACAAATGATACAATTAGATGTTTATTGTTCTGCTGTTTGATTTACTTATTTTGTTGATGTGTACGCAGTTTATGAACATTACATCAGCCTCAAACTCATTATATCACTAGTGATGACCTTGAAATTCTGGTTTTCCATAATGTTAGGACTGTAGGCATTTATTTCCATTCCAAGTTTTATGTAATATTGCTCATTAATGTTAGGTCCACCTACATGCTTGGCAAGCATTTAAAAACTTAGCTATACATCAGTCATCTTTTGTGGTTTCTTTTTTTTCTTTTTTTTTTTTTAAGAATTTAACAGCCTCATGTAATGTTAAAATAATAAAGATTGTAGATGAAGTAGTTAAATAATTTTGTCTATGGGCAAATTTGCGCTTTTCTATGACCCTTTTGTCCTATGTCAGAGTGTTATAGGCCTCTGCTTTCAACTTAGAGTCTCCTAAAACCTCATATAAGCCACACAATCAACTGACATCTCTTTGTGAGAATCATGGAATGAAGAACTACCCCCAACATATAACCCTGTCCCTTGGAAAAATGCTTTCTGCATTAGTCAACAGATAACTGGTGTTCAGTGCATGAAATTCAAAACTGGAAGCCTGTTGCTTTTAAATATAATTCATAAGTGAATAGTGTCTGCTGGCCCGTGGCACTGGGAAGAATCTTTCTTTAAAGATAGACATGCTTGTAAACACTGCTAGGTGCGCATGTGTTCTCTAAAAAAAAATTTTCTTGAAACAGAGATGTAATATATTCTTAAAAATAGTTTTGTCCAATCTTAACTCAATTTCTATCTTTTGAAGCAATAAAAAAATGAACAAGAGTGTGGGAGAAATGAAGCGGGCACCCCAGATAGAGCTATGGTTTCCCTGTTCGGGTAATGTGGACAAGCTTGCGCACTTCCTGCTGAACCAGCTTGGAGTCCATCGCTGCACCTAGTGAATGAACATGGAGATGTTGGATGCCAATGAGAGAGAGAGACAACACAGCTAGGGGAGTCTTCAACCACTAATATAGGTCTGCCCTATATCCAAAATAAATGTGTCTAGAGCCTACTTATGTTACCCACGTGGCTCCCAGAGTTTGTGTAGTTGACTTCTAGCCTTTCACCCACTCCCCCGAGGGGTGCCCACATCTTTAACACAAGACGAAAAGCCATCGAGAAGACGCAGTGGTTGAGAATACTTACTGCTCTTTCAAGAGGATCTGGGTTTGGGCTCCAGCACCTAAATATAGTTTTCAACAGCTGCTTTAATTTTAGCTCTAAGGACATCTGCACAGATGTGGTGTACATAAACTCATGCATATATACACGTACACATAAGTGAAAAATAAATACAATTTTTAAATTATAGGAAATGAGGATTTCTGCCCTTTAAGCTGTTGTGAATACAAGAGAAAGAGGCTGGGCCTTTTTTTTTTTTTTTTTTTTTTTTTTATGGACTTTAGAGAGTACAGGCAAAAACAAAAATTCTTTTCTAAATTTCTAAAACAATTCTACAGAGGTAATTCTTATGCAGAGTTCAACTACAAAAAGAACCTTTAAATAGGAGTCAATTTCAATGAGAGAAAGTTATCATTATATTTTATCATTACAAACTCGTGCAACTCTCTAGTACACGGATGCCTCCTGCATATTCTTTTAGGATGCTGTATACTTTTTAGTTTGGCTTCATATCCACTTGATCATTGACGCTGCATGCTTCTGAGTCTCTTGGTGTCACCATTGTAAAAGTTATTAGCTTGTTACACTGTACTTATTCATCGTTCAGCTGAACCCTAGAACTCCAGTTTACATATGCCAGTGGTTTTTGAAGTTGTAAGTGGCATAGATAGCACTAATATATGAGTTTTTCTCATTCTTTTGCTTTCCCTTCTTCTTTCACAGTAAGGCAGATAGAACTCTTGAAGTGATCAAACAGACTACCCTCCTATTAGAGATTTTTCACAAATTGTCCCGGACAACTTTCCTAAATGGATTAAATTTTCCAGTTTCAGAAATGTTAAGAAATGCCAGGATATATAGAAAAATTTAGGCAATGAGTATAACATCAAAGATTAACAGAGATTCTTTGTTGCTCCAAATTTAAAACTAATGAACAAATATATACAGAGCATTTTCTTCAGTATTTGTTTTATTTTAATTTGCATCTAGATAGTGAGGTGATCAGGTCAGAATGAGGAAAACTGCAGACAGAGAGTTGGCAGATAGAGCAGGACCCCAGAGAAGGAGTTCTGAAAAAATGCACTTGTTAGAGTCTAGGGATGCTGGAAAAGAATTCTGCTCCCTTGTTACCTCTTCTGGGTAAGGATCTCTGTTTGGCATCTGTATATGAGTGAAAGACTGAAGCTGAGAGGAGGCAAGTGGGCACCACATCATTCTACCATCTGCACTGACTAGTTTATCCCTTGTATACCTCATCCCAGTTTTTGCTGTCAGTTCTATTAAAGGACCTAGATTATCATCTCAGTGGTACCCTACTTCCTGGTTACTCTGTCTTCTTTTTCTTTCTCATAAGCAAAGTATAACAAAATAATTCTTTCTAAGTATTTTTATGTGTCATCCATGAATTATATCCTTCAAATTTGAGAGGCTCAGAGACTAATGAGTCAGTTGAAGGTTTGTGTAGCTATGAGCATCTGACACTCTTCTGAATTAAAGTTCACATGGAGTGAGATGACAGTCTTCAAACTCAAAGACACTCTTCACCCATATTAGCCAAGTCTAGGTAGGACCTCCAGGCCAGTTCTCAGCAGGTGAGCAAGTTCTTCCCCTCTCTATGTTGTGATTTATCTAAAAATGGCCCCTTCTTAAAGGGAAACAGTGAATGTCATATTATGTAATACATGCACAGAACCACATACTGTGCTGCCATATTCTGTATTTTTTTTACAAATGCTATATATATATGTATATATATATATGTACTGTATATGTTATAAAATTTGTTGGAATGACAGTGTTTGCTTGATGGCTATCACAATGACAGGATTCTACAATTCTGCCAGAAAAAAAGTGACTTATTGAATGTGTGTGCTTATACAAATTATAGCCATGAAGATGAAAATTATAGCTAATTAGACTCTCATACACATGAGAAAGTATTTCTCTCCCTCCCTCTCTCTACTTTTCCCTCCCACCACATGTGCCATACATCTGTCTGTCTTCTTTACTTTCTGTGGATATGAGAAAAAATGTTTAGAATATAGTGAGGTAACAGGCTGGCTTAATAAAAATGGCAGTTATAGGATCTCCTCCAAGATCCATAATTTCACTAGCACTGGATAGCTGGTTAGGTGTCTTTTATCAGGCATGATTCTTCTTTTGTTGAGATATCACTGCTTATTTCTGTCAGAGAAGTTGTCTGAAATAATAAACTTAATTCAGTGGAGGAAAAGAATTTAAATATCACTCCATAATTTTAAAAAATCTCTGTTCTTCACAAAAGGGTACTTTCAAAACCTCTGTTATTTCAAGTAATTATTAGAATAGCAGCAAGACAGCTAAGCCATTGAGGGTTTTGTAGAGGTTTAGATACATTTATAACCAGAAGGCAGCAATTGAGAAAGGAGCTTAAGATCAAAGTGAAAGGCTGCACACAAGCTCTCAGATAGAAAGTGTGCTGAACTGTGAGGAGGTGCCTCTGTGTTCCAGTTCCAACTCTTCAGCTATCTTGAAGAATTAACTTGAGAGACTCAGTTTCTTGTAATTTTTTTAATCAATAGAATACAGGTTTTCTATTGAAGGGTATAGTCTTAAAATTCTCTATGTGTTTCTTCAATGAAAATATAATTATATCCTCACTTCAAAATATGAATTTTTATTATCCCATATAATTATAACTTAGAAGGGATGCTTAAGCATCACCCCATAGGATGAGCTTTCTTTTTACTCCTGGGGAAAGGCATTTCTTTGTATATCTCTTATTAACAGGATGTGACACTACTGATTACATTTTATATGGAAGTGGTCTCTCCCCAGCTCTATGACCCTCTCTTATGTTTTAATGGACATTGTACAACTTCTAGAAAAATTTTAGGAAGATAAATCCATAGGAAAAATCTTCAAAATATACTATTAGGAGCAGGGTGGTTGACAAGCAATAGTACTGAATGCTAAAATTAACATTTGTATGTCAGAAACTTTAACCATAAAAGAAGCATTGTTGACTTTCAAATGTATCCACAAAATTTATGGTGACACTGAGGTGGCATGGCCGAAATGCCCTCATATACTTTACTTCTAAAGGGTCAGGGCAAGACACAATCAGGTATTGATGGTATAAAGCAGCAGAGGCCTCTCTCTAGGACAATGGACAGACTCACAAATAATGGGGCAAGTTTCTCTTGAGAGGTGCTATGTAGACCTAAGAGAACACATTCAGAAAATTTGAAATCCTGAGAAAAACACATTTTAATACTTTCCTTTTTATTCAACAAAATTAGTGTGAGGTTAGGACAGTTCAATGTGAAGTACTATATGCCTAGTTTGAGGAACTGGGTCAATTTCCCAAATTGTAATACATATTTCTTTTATTTTTTTAAAAAATATAGAAATATAGAGATAACTCAGCAGTTAAGAGCACTTTCTGTTCTTCCAGAGGACAAGAGTTTAATCTCCAACACCCACATGACAGCTCACAACCATCTGTAACTTTAGTTCTAGAGGATCTAACACTCTCTTCTGTATTCCATGGGCACCAGACATGCACATGGTACAAAGACATATATACAAGCACAAGGCCTACAACATAAAATAAATAAACAATTTTTTGAAAACCATATATTTAGCCAAAAATTACAAAATAAAGCAAGCTAAATAATGTCTGCAAAAAAATAACAGGAAATGAAGATGTGTTATCATCATTAGCACAGTAAAAAAATAACCAATAAAAAATTAAATAAGTATTCAGGCATACCAAAAGTGAAAATAAAAAATGAAATAACAACCATAAATGGAAATAGAACACCAACCTACATATTAGTTTACTAAAACAATGAATAGAATCATTAAGATTTTATTGTTAGATTTTCTACAAATTTGTCAATAACACCTCCAAAGCTTTTTTTTTTTTTCATATGGACACATTCATTTACAGTGCATACTTGTCAACAGATAGACACTCATTATGTTATTAACAGTCTTAATTTTAGCAGAGTATGGTAAATAGGGCTATATCACAGCATTCATGAATCTGAGGCAAGGGAATTGAAAGTTGGAAGCCAGTCTTACAGACTCAGATACTATTAAAAAAGAAAAGAAATTTTTTTATTTTTAAGTTCAAAATGTCTTTTTCAAAAAAACCATTAAATGTCCTAACATGCCACAGAAGTTATAAAATCTCATTTTATAATCAACCCCAGAACTTGCAGTACCCTTGGGATCAAATCTTTGTACAGAAAACACTTGCCACTGAATATCTTTCCAAGAAAATCTGTCACATTTGACCTCAAAGTTCTAGTAACTGTGCTCTCCTGTCTGTTTTTGTCCATTTGAAAGCAGGAATGTCTAATTTTTCAACTGGAAAAAATGTTCCCCAAGCGAACAAGTAGTCATAAAACTGTCCCAATTAATTGCTAAAACAGATGCATGCAACTAAGCTGTTATGATTAAAACAATCCTCTAATTGAGATTCTTCAAATTACTTGCCATTGAGAAAACAGTGGCAGTCAGTCGCAGTTCAATAAACCAACGTTAAGTCATGAAAATGTTCTTAAAATTCTACAGCAACTATGGCCACTCTTGAGACTGTAGACCAAAGAGTAAGTCTTCATTAGTGGGGCATCTTTCTTGCATACTGTTCAATCTTTTGGTGTCTGGAAAGAATTAAAAGTAATTCAATGGTTCCTCGCTGTTTGCCTTCAGTCAAGTTGGACACTCTCAGGTTCTCAACTTTGTAGCCATTCCCATGGTCAAAAGGCAGTTCTGTATCATAGCTCTTCTAGGGATATGTGAGCAGTCAACATGTTGAGTAAAGGAAGGTAATACCATAAAACTTACTACTAATTGCTTTATTTCTTTAACTAGAAGTAATATTTTCACAACTAGAAGAAATATAAACAGCTAAAATAAATGATCATTAAAAATAAAAAAGATTGATGGTCATTGCATGGGATTTTAGAACCCAGGATCCAACTCTATTACTTAATGAGTTGTGTGTGTTAGGGGTGTAGAGATGTCTCAGTGTCCAAGAAAACTTGTTACTCTTTCAGAGGACCAAAGTTCAGTTCTCAGCAATGACATCAGGCTGTTCATGTCTACCTATGTATCCAACTCCACAGTATCTGAGGTTCTCTTCTGAATTCAACATACACCTACACTCACTTGTACATTCCACACATAGACATGCATATCACACAATTTAAAAATAATTTAAAATATTTTACAAGAGTTAGTATATGATAAACACAGGCTTTCACACAGGAGAAGGATTGTGGGATATAAATTTTAGACATCCTTGTTTAAATCTTTATGTGAAAATAACATGTTAAATATGTGACTTCAAAAGAAAATTAAACACAAAAACTAAAAAGATAAAATGTTTTATCAGGTTTCAGGTTGATAAACAATTATTAGGCAAATAATCAAAGATATAAAACTATTTGTAAAAGGATTCAGAGTCAATAGCATAAAAATTAAATTTCTGTATTTTGAAAACAAACTACATACAAAATAAAAGCACATATGACATTCTGAAAAAACAAATTGCGTCAGTCATATATAAATCAATATAATGTAAGGCAAAAACATTATTTGAAAAACAGACATGGGATATGAAGTGCAATTTGCTAAAACCACAAAGTGAACATTTCCCTAAAAGTTCAAAAAAGAAAAACAAATAAAATATTCTGCTTTTCAATTTAGAATTTATGATCTGTCTGTTCCATGTCGACAAGGGATCAGCAAAATAAGTATTATTTGACACCAGGCAACACATAAATCATCCTTTAGGGGACTTATATTTGCGGTAAATATCAATAGCTTTAAAAAATATGGCTTACAACCCCACTTCCAGAAATGTACACAGAAATAATTAGAGCAGCATATGAGATTTATGCACAAAAGGGATCGTTGTCTAAATTAATCTGAACATAGAAAATGTCCAAGTAGCAACCAGCAAAAATAACTAAATGAATTATATCTGGTAAGAAGATATTATACATTTAGCTACTGAAAAAACACTATTGAAACATGTTTTAATATCTTAGAAGATTCATAATAGCATTCAATTGAAAATACAAAACATAAACTATTTATACAGATAATTTTATTTTTAAGATTAATGGTGTTTTTAATTATGTGTATGAAAAGGAAGCATGCATGTGGGAGTGCAGGTGCCTACAGAGATCAGGAGAGCATATCAGATGTCCTGGAGCTGAAGTTACAGGCAAACATGAATCACCTGATATGGGTGCTGGGAACAAAACTCAGAGCAGTACATTCTCTTAAGTGTTCTACCATCCCTGTGATTTCTATTTTTCATAAGCTGGACTTCATTGTGTGTGTTAGTTATTTTAGGTGGCAGAATTATGGCTTATTTTCTATACTCTACACTTATATGTTGATCCCTTAGCATCCATGGCAAATTGATTCCAGACCATGCCCCTCTCTTTGAAGTTTCTATGCCTTAGACATGTAAGGCTCTTGTGTAAAATGGCAAAGAATTTTCCTTAAACTTATGCATATTCTCAAGGGTACTTAAAGAACTTCTAGATTACTTGTGTAGGCTGATATAAACTTGATACTATAGAAATTATGTGTTTGAGGGAAAATAGCACATTTTCCTTTCAGGTGTGGGTTTTTCCTAAATATATTCAATAGGCAATTATTCCAATCCATTCAAAGAGAGGTCTGACAATTGCTTTTTGCATTTTTTAAAGTGAGCCTGTAATTTTTGAACAACACAAGATATAGAAGTGAGGTTATTAGAAGAAAAATAACCAATGTGAAATAATGGAAAGCTTCTGGCCACTTCTCAATGTTAAAAAGTGTCTTTACTGACACTCCCTGAAAGGAATGGTGCTAACATTCCTCTGTTAGTTTCCATAACAGACAAGTGCACTCAAGGCTTGGTTGTGCAGAGCCATTAGTCAACTTACTGTATAAAACGACATGATTTACACTCTAATAAGGATGGAGGACTTTTCAGTGGGTTGATTTTGTATTATCCTAAATTTTTTTGTGTTGAAACTTTAACCAAAAGAAACTCAGATTATGACTATTGAAAACAGAGTAGTTATATTTGCAGTTAATAAGGATGAGCTCATATGGGAGTATGGACTCATAAACTACCATGACCATGGTCCTTATTGAAAAGGGATATTTGAGTATGGAGATATGAACAGAAAGAAGCTTGTGAGGCTATATAGAGAAAAATGCCCTGAGAAGAGAAATGAAGTCATCACAGAGATTCTTCCAGAAGCAATGAAAAACCACAAAATGCTAGACAACAGCACAGAGCATATTCTTTCTCACAGTCTGCAAAAGAAACCAATACTTCTACATCATGTATGGTAGAATTTAATTTAGTGTTTCTGCAACTGTTCAGCAACACAGTCTGTTCTTTAATCTGCCTGGGTTGTGAGACTTTGTTACATCAGTTCTAGGGAACCAATAGAAACTGAAGAATAATTGACATTTCTGTTGGCATCTGTGGCTCTGAAAGTAAAGCACTCTGGAGGGCAGTTGTTGCTTGGTTCAGAGATACTTCTTGTATAATTGCTTGTCCATCAAGCAGTCACTTCACTGGGGACATAGGTACATGTCAAATAAGTCTATGACTCTACCTCACCAGCTAGGTTTCGTACATTCCCATACTATTTAAAATATTTGCATATTTTACTCTTTTCCAATCCATTATTCCTCTAGCAGTTAGATTAATAAAAAAACTGGTCATTTAACCTTGTAACAGCCCAATTAAATTGTTTCAATACTTTCACAAAGAAAATGAATCAAATTGTCAGCCTAGCCTGTGAGCATGGGCAACTTGGTGCTATGTCTACCTCTAGCCTCTCATGCAGCTCTTTTCTTTCTGGAGTTCTTTTCTGCATCTATCCTAATTTCTAACTTGACTTCGGCTCTGAAGTTTGCTATTACCTTTTCAGTGGTCCTCAGTCTAGCACACCTCCATTAATTTATCGTACTTGCTTTTCTAAATTCCCTGGTAGATTTCTTTTGAGTATTGAAGTTTTAGTTGATAATTTACTTGTGTTCATGTAATCTTCCACGTGGTAGTATCAGAAAGACAGAGAGGACTTTTCTATTTGTGTTCTATACTCATGTTGAATGCCCCTGATATATTGTAGCTGTATTTTATGTGTTTAAAGAGAACTTGATTGTATCTTTGAGTCTGAGACATGGGGCTCAGTGGTTAAAAGTTCCTGTAGTTCTTGGAGAAGACCTAGGTTCTATTTCTAGAATCTACATAGGGGCTTACAACTATCTATGTCTCTAAGTCTAGGGGATCTGACAATATCTTCTGGCTTCTCTGAGCACCAGAAATACCCATTGGGCATATACATGCATACAGGCAAGACATATACACATAAAATAAAAATTAATTAAAAACTAAATAATAAATGTAAAAATAATCACAATTGAGAATGTTTTTTTTTCAAATGCTGTTAAAATCTTTCTACAAGCTAGCCTAAATAAACAATATAATCAATATTAGATAATAATGTCTTATGATCTATTATAGTAATACACTTAACTGAAAGATGCTCACAGTTATATAATCAAGCCTATCTGAGAATCATTTCACCATTTGTCCCTCTGTTTTAAATAAGAACCCACAACTTTTTTTGTTTTTTTTTCTCCTGATATGGTTCAACAACATCTGCATGTATAAAACTAAACACGCAATGCCCCAAATAACAGTAATACTCAACTTCTAAACTGAAAGAGCAATATGGAGGTTCAAAAATTACATTATTGAAGATGCAAAATCTGTTACGAGACAAGAAAACATTAGATATGGCATGACTAAACTTGTGTTTGCTAAACATCCATATTCAAACATTGCATTGTCATACTACCGTCCAAAAAGCTGTCATAGTGTTGGCATGTGTATGCACATACCTTTCAGTAAGTTTCACTTTTGTTAAAGGAGGTAGGGAGCCTAGAAAAAACAGAATAGAGAACAGAAAGGAGTAAAAAAAAATCCTATAAAACAAGACTGATAAACAAAACAGAAGCAATGAATTTGCTAAGGTAGAAAAAAAATCCAACTACAGTTGTAATACATTTCCAAGTCCAGTTGTAACACATTTTATAAAGTTCCCTTATTTCCAGTCTTAATTTTCAATGCTGACAATTTTATTAGTAATACTGAAAGATTTTAAGCCATCACTCCACCTAATATTCTTCCTAAATCTCCCTGTTTTCCTGGCAGAAGAGACATAAATTTCCAGTGCCTATTCCAACTGAACTTTGAAGAACAAAACTCTTTTTGCTTGCCCAACCTAAATCAGCCATATAATGTAGCTCCTTTGGGTAATAATTATACCTGAAATAGGCACCTGACTAGAAGAAAGGAAAACATCTCAATTCATACACATTTTTCTTACTTTTATGAAAACTGGTTTATGTATTTCTTAGGTCTCCTATTCAAAAGAATAAACCTCTACACTTCCCAAGATACTTGGTTGCTAATAAATGATTGTGAATTCTCTAGTCCTCAGTACAGCATGTGCATGCACATACACACACACACAAATTCTTATTTTTAATAAATTAGCAAAACATACACATTACATGTCATTTCAATATCTACTCTATTATTCTTCTAAATGTGTTTTTAAGTCAACTCACAAATAGCAAACGTGTAGACTTGTGTATAGCTTTCTGAGTCAGCTATTAAATATCCTGGATAGGCACTTTCCCTTCAGCATGCATGTCCGAAGCTTTCCTGTGTCCTCAGAATATTTGTATTCATTACAATAATAAATTGTACATATCATCAATAAGAAAGAAAATTAATATTGATAAAGGCATTTTATACTTATTGGAAAAACAGTTCTTGATAAGGTCATAAAAAGAAACTCTTATTCAGCTTCAAGGATCTTTCATTATTTAAGGAAAAGATTAAAGGTATGTCCTCTCCACAAAAAAAAAAAAAAAAAAAAAAATAGCTGAGATGAGGTTTTCTTTTGTTTATTGTTTTCAGTGCTAAAACAGATAAGCAACGAGGTGATTCACTGGTCAGTTTATACAGCAGACCAGAATGTTGTCTAGAATTGCAATGATACTTGGGAAGAGTAAACATGTAGCTTACCCATAAGTACCATCCACTGATAACCATATTCTCTAAGGCTAATCCACCTAGACAAGTGAAACACAACAGTAACAAACACGATTCTCTGATGTATCAGCTTTCCTTCCCACATTTCTGCATTTCATGTGCACTTTAAAGTGTCTCATAATTCCCAGTTAAAAAGACACTTGTTTTGTGAACACTCAAAGAAATGGCACTCTTCCTTTCCCCAGAGTGCAGTCATGGCTGAGGTCATGTTATAAGTGCATGGAAAATGCAGCCCAAATTCTCTTATACAGTTTGTGCACCCTCACACATAGCCAACCCAAACCACCACAGTTCATTCATTAAAAACTTTTATTGTGTGGAATGAAATCTACACAAACAAGAAATACTCATAACCCTATTAGCTAGAAGAGTTTCAGACATCCTTTAATATATAAGTGCCAAGAATCAATGCTGAGAGCATAAAACTTCTGCTATATAATTTTTAAATATTGCTTTTTAATCTTAGGACAATTATCTTCAGGCAAGAAGTTAATCATTTAAAATTTAGTGTAAATTTGCTCATATCATGAATTTTAAAAGTCATGTAAAATTTGCTCAAAAATATCATTCTTTTGCCAGTTTGGTTTTCTGTATTTTTTTATTTTCATGATCACATTCAAGGTTTTCAAGTCAGTTCAAGCACAACTGCACTGGGCAATATCCATTCATGTTCCACTTCGTATTTATTCTTGTTAGTCTTTAAGAAGATAAAGACACAGCCTTTAGTCTTCTTTCAATAGACATGGCTCCTCCATTTTTTTCTTCCCAGGCACAAGGTTGGGATCACAGGTGTCTGTTGGTCAAATACACACCCCATTTGAGGGAGAAAGAAAACAGTTGGCCAGTCCCCTAATACTCTACAAAGCTTCATAAAAGAGGGTGTTCAATGCTGCTGTGCATCTGTGTTAGTCCATGTGGTATTGCTGTAGAGATAACTTGACCACTGCAATTCTTATAAAGAAAAACATTTAATTGTGACTGGCTTACATTTTTAGGGGTTTAGTCCATTATCCTCATGGCAGGAAGCATAGTGAGGAGCTGAAGAAGTAGTTGAAAATTTTACATCTGGATCATCAGGCAGCAGGAAGAGACACTGAGCTTGCTTGAACATTTAAAATCTCAAAGCCTACTCCATTGACACACTTCCTCCAACAAGACCAGATCTATTACAACATTTCCTAATTAGGGGTAGGGTTAGGGTTATTTCACATATGTCATATGTACTACATACATATCACATAATAGTGATATTTCACATATCACTACTCCCTAATGACCAATATTTAAATATGGTGGCCATTCCTATCCAAATAATGACAGTATCTTAAATGTTACAATAAATACATAATTTCTTTTCATGGCTTCCTACCTTCCCAGTCAGTCTTGGAAACACAGACAGAGTGCCTCTTAGGAACATGTAGTGTCACTGTCGCTTGAGGTCCTAGAAATCTTCTCAACTGAGGTCAGTTCTACCTTTTTCCAAAGGAAGATTCTTTCTCTACACAAGTTCCAAGAAGAGAGTTATGCCCTGTGCAGTATCCTTCCACCAGGTTAGATGGACCTTACTTGGTCTCTAGACCTAAGCTCTTATTTTATTTTCAAAATGTCTGTGAGAGCAGGACCTGGATACTTTCTGTGCTGAACCTTTAAGAAATACAATACTCTGACCCTTCTGAGTCAAAAGCTCTGGCTTTCCTGAATTCCTTTGCTACAAATCTCAAGAATCTATTTAGAAACTTGAAAATCAAGGTATTGACATTTTGTCCTCTGTGTTCTATGAAATATCTCCTGTGAGAGTTCATGTTAATGAAGTAGCTAGAGAAAGCGCACAGCAGAAAGAGGGCTAGAGTGGGCAGAGAATTTTAAGGAATACATTAAATCAGTCAGCTTGCCTACTCCCCACATGTCTACCCACCTGTCTACTTAGCCATCTTTCTCTGTAGAAAGCTTTGTATTTCTTCACTGTTTTTGGTTTGGTTTTTATCCCTTGGAGGAGGTAGACTTTTCCATTCCTGAAGTTCTAAATGTTTTCACATTAATTTGAAGCTCTCTCTCAGCAGACTTTTGACATCTCCCTGACCCCACACATTGAAGTTAATGCATTTTCCTTGCCATTGAGTTGATTAGATGAATTCGCTTCTACTTCCAGTCACAAAGTTTCATATAAAAAATAACAAATGTATTAATGATGTTCTCTGGAAGAACAAAATTAATACAATGGATATAACTTGCAGGGGAATTTACTAGAATGGCTTATACAATACATACTTGGTAGATCTATAGTGTCTGTCTTTGTAGTAAAAAGACTGAGGACATTGTAACTGCTCAGTTTATAAAAATGGAATACTTTAATGCCCCCAGTCTGATAATAGGATAATAGAAGATTTTTGGAGAACCCCTGGTCTTTAATTCACATGGGAAAGCTGAACCATCTGGGTTCTGTTATCAGCAAAGGATGGGAGTAATAGTGGTAACAGTAACTGCAGAAGCTGGAGAATTGTTGAACCAACAGAAAATAGTAGGAAAGCAGACAAAAAAGAGGTTTTTTGACAGGACTTTCTTATATGTGGGCCCTGCAGAACGTGTCATCTCCATTTCAAATAGGTCTTCCAATTTCAATTAATACAACTAAGAATATATTTTACAAGTGTGCTCAGATATTCTCCATAGCTAGCTTTAAGTCATATCAAGCTGATAGTCAATATTAGCCATAACAAGTAGTGTGTCAAAAGGAATATATTATTATTTTCTAGCAAATTTAAAGACTAAATAGGGTTTTTTTTCCCCCCTTGGCATTTACTTTGGAGTGCTAAGTAGAAAACTATTCCAAATATTGAATGGATTTGGAAATGCAAAACTGTCAAATATTTAGAAACATGCTATAAGTATTCCTTATTCTCTTTCACTATTCACTTGACTCTGCTCTTCATCCTCATCATGGGTATTAGGAACTCATGAATCTGTTATGGTTTGCACACTGTCTGCCCTCTGTTGCAACTACTCAGCTCCTGTGTAATAGGACAAAAATATGCAAATAGATGAGCTCCAGTATGTTTCAGTGAACTTAATTATGGAGTCCAGTGGTGGCTCATAATTCAGTTTGTTAAGCATTGTTTTAATTATTTCACCATTGCTTAAAATGCCTTCCCATTTCAATTCATTTTTTTATCCTTTGCTTTATGTATCTTAAGTGGTATAGCCTCTTTGGCTGACCTGACATACTTTAAGCTAACTTATTTCTCCATAAGAATTAATGGCTTTCAATATAAGACTACTAGAAAGGGAAAATAAATGGGACCATACAGGAAAAAAATGTTGAGAAAGTGACTCCAACCATACATTAGACTGAGGACAGACAAATGGTCCAAGAAACATTTTCAAAAGATGTGGAAACTTTGGCCTTACACCAAAGCATGAGTAGAATACAAAACTACATGTATTTCTAGTCATATTGGACACAAGAGGGACACATTTAGAGACCTGTCATGTACAAAGTGGTCAAGAGACATCATTCACAGTGCTTAGTTCTCTAACAAAGTCCTTCATTCGAAAGTGCAAAGGTCGATTTGCAGTTATTATAAAGGGTGATGTTTCTCTGACTTGGCTTAAATGGATGTGCTATACCGAGCTGACCCACTTTGGAGGAGGGGATGGAAAGGAGGATGGCTGAAAACTTACAAGGAGAGATTGGGACTTTATTTTATAATTAAAAGGTAAAAAAAAAAATGAAGAAAACTATCAAGATCTTTAAACATTTTAATTACACTTTTTGCTTTCAAAGCAAAGATGAATATGACTGAAGAGATTGTTTGGTAGCTTGAATATTCTTTGATTTTTGTCTAAAGTTCACTTATGAGTGAGTATATCCTGTGCCTATCTTTCTGGGCTTGTGATAGGTAGCTCAGGAGGATAGTCTCCAAATCCATTCATTTGCCTGCAAGTTTTAGGATATCATTTTTTTCTTACTGCTAAGTAGTACTCCATTGTATATATACCACAGTTTGTTAATCTATCCTTCAGTTGAGGGACATCTAGGTTCTTTCCAACTTTTTGCTCTTATGAGTAATGCTGCTATAAACATATTTGAGCTAATCTTTAAGGTACAAATGTGCATCGTTTGGGTATAAGCCCAATAGTGGTATTCATGGATTCCTGGGGAGATTGATTGCCAGTTTTCTGAGGAACTGCCATACTACATTCCAGAGTGGCTGTACAAGTTTACATTCCCATCAACAATGGAGGAGTGTTCCCCTTGCTCTGCATTCTCTCCAGCATAGTCTGTCATCTGTGTTTTTGATCTTAGTCATTCTGAGATGTACAAGGTATTTCAAAGTTGTTTTGATTTGCATTTCTCTGGTGGCTAAAAATATTGAGCAAATTTTAATTGCCTTTCAGTCATTTGTAATTCTTCTCCTAACAATTCCATTTTAGCTGTGAACCTCATTTTCTAATTGGGTTATTTAGGGTTTTGGGCTCTAGTTTCTTTTTTATGGAAAAAATTAAATACCTTTATTAATTACTTTAGTAAAATTGAAAGGAAAAGAACAGAAAATGTAGCAAGTTTGATAAGCACCTAAAAAAGAGACATTTATGACAAAGTTCATCTGGCACAAGGAAACGTTGTATGATTATCATGCACAATTAACTTGTTCTTCTACCAGCATATAACCTGTGGTGAAATGCATGAATACATGATAATGTATTTGCATACAATACATGAATAGGTGATATATAAAGATAAAATTACTTTTTGACTATTACAGGTTTTTTTTCCTTGAATTCTCTATATATTTTAGAGATCAGTTCTCTGTCAGTTGTAGGGTTGGTGAAAATCTTTTCCCATTTTGTAGGCTGTTAGTTTGTCTTAAAGACTATTGGCTTTACAGAAGTTTCTCAGTTTCAGGAGATCCCACTTATTGATTGTTGTTCTTATTGTCTGTGCTACGGGCATTATATTTAGGAAATGTTCACCTGTGCCAGTGTGTTGGAGGGTATTTCCCACTTTCTTTTCTATCAAGTTCAGTGTATCTAGGTTTATGTTGAGGTCTTTGATCCACTTGGATTTGAGTTTTGTGCAGGGTGATACCCTTGGATCTATTTGCATTTTCTACATTCTACCATCCAGTCATGCCAACACTATTTGTTGAAGATACTTTATTTTTTCTATTGAATATTTTTGGCCTCTTTATCAAAAACCAGGTGTTCATAGGTGTGTGGGTTAAGGTAGGGGTCTTTGGTTCAATTCCATTGATCCGTAAGTCTGTTTTTATACCAGTACCATGCTGTTTTTTATTACTCTGGCTCTAGAATAGCTTGAAGTCAGGATGGTGATTCCTCCTGAAGTTCTTTTATTGAGCAGGATTGTTTTGTCAATTCTGGGTTTCCTGTTATTCCATATGAAGTTGACTATTGTATTTTCAAGGTATGTAAAAATTGTGTTGGGATTTTGATGAGAACTGCATTGAATCTGTAGATTGCTTTTGGTTAGATTGCCATTTATACTATGTTGATCCTACCTATCCAGGAGCATGGGAGAGCTTTCCATTTTCTGATCTGCTCTTGAATTTCTTTCTTCAGTGACTTAAAATTTTTGTAACAGGTTTGTGACTTCTTTCGTTAGAATTATGCCAAGATACTTAATGTGATTTACAGCTATTTAAAGGGTGATGTTTCTCTTATTTCTTTTTCAACTCTTTTATTCTTAGTATACAAGAGGGCTATTGATTTTTTTTTAGTTAATCTTCTACCCTGCTACATTGCTGAAGGTGTTTATGAGCTGCAGGAGTTCCCTGATAGAATATTGAGGATCACGTATGTAAACAATAATATTATCTACAAATGAAGATAGTTTGACTACTTTGTTTCTTTTTTTTCCTTCTTTATTTATTATGTATTTATCAAGAAAAACAGTAAAATGAATATAAAATGCTGATAAGTTAACAATAACTATGAAGAAGACAAAAATCATAAGTATGAATTATCAAGGGTGATAATGCAAATAAGATTACTACACATATATTTACTTTGTGTTCAGCTTTCCCTCTGAATTTTTTCTTTTTCATCCCTGTATATCCTTATTCAAGGTCCCTTCCCCCTCCCACAACATCAGGTCATTTTTTCTTCTCCACAACTTCCCATCCCCTCCCTGGGCAGGGAGCAGACAGTCCTATGGTCCCATTGACCCAATAATGCTTAGATCAGTCCCCCTTCCTTCAAGAGTGAGTCAGGTGTTCCTATAGTTGGAGTGGGATGCGAAAGGTCAGTCCACGGTGTTTCTGATACCAAGCTGTTCAGTGGTCGTGGTTTGCAGCCTGGGCATGCTTGGTTTTTTTCTTGTTTGTTTGATTAGAGACCACTAATGAGTGAGTACATCACCTGCTTATCTTTCTGAGTTTGTGATACCTTGCTCAGGAGGATATTCTCCAAATCCATCCATTTGCCTGTGAATTTTAGGATATTGTTTTTTCTTACTGCTGAGTAGTATTCCATTGTGTAGATGTACCACAGTTTGTTAATCCATTCTTCAGTTGAGGGACATCTAGGTTGTTTCCAGGTTCTTGCTATTACAAATAATGCTGCTATGAACATAGTTGAGCTAATCCCTTTGGAGTGTGAATGTGCCTCTTAGGGTATACACCCAGAAGTGGTACTGCTGGGTTCTTGGGGAGATTGATTCTCAATTTTCTGAGAAACCTCCATATTGCATTCCAAAGTGGCTGAACAAGCTTACACTCACACCAACAATGGAGGAGTGTTCCCCTTGCTCCGCATTCTCTGCAACATAGGCTGTCATCTGTGCCTTTTATCTTAGCCAATCTAACAGGTGTTAGGTGGTATCTCAAAGTTGTTTTGATTTGCATTTCTCTGATGGCTAAAGATGAAGAGCACTTTTTCAGGTGCCTTTCAGCCATTCATAATTCCTCTGCTGAGAATTCCCTTTTTAGATCTGTACCCCATTTTTTGATAGGGTTATTCAAGGTTTTGGGCTCTAGATTCTTGAGCTCTTTATATATCTTAGAGATCAGTCCTCTATCACTTATATGATGGTGAAAATCTTTTCCCATTATGCAGGCTGTCATTTTGTCCTATTGACAGTGTCCTTGGCTTTACAGAAGCTTCCTAGCTTCAGGAAATCTCACTTATTGATTGTTGGTCATAGTGTCTGTGCCACTGGTATTATATTTAGGAAGTGGTCGCCTGTGCCAATTCATAAAAGTGTATTTCTCACTTTCTTTTGTATCAAGTTCAAAGTGGCTGGGTTTAAGTTGAGGTCTTTGATCCACTTGGATTTGAGTTTTGTGCAGGGTGATAGGCTCAGATCTATTTGAAATTTTCTACACACTTCCATCAAGCTATGCCAACACCATTTGTTAAATATACTATCATTTTTCCATTGAATGTTTTGGGCCTCTTTGTCAAAGATCAGGTGTTCATAGGTTTTTGGGTTAATGTCTAGATCCTCAATTCTATTCCATTGGTCCACAAGTCTGTTTTTATGCCAGTACCAGGCTGTTTTTATTACTGTAGCTCTATAGCATACCTTGAAGTCAGGGATGGTGATACCTCCTGAGGTTCTTTTGTTGAGTAAAATTGTTTTGGCAATCCTGGCTTTACTGTTATTCCAAAAGAAACTGAGTATTGTTCTTTCAAGGTCCAAGAAATTTTGTGTTGGGATTTTGATGGGCAATGCATTGAATCTGAAGATTGCCTTTGGTAGAATTGCCATTTTTACTATGTTGATCCTACCAATCCAGGAACATGGGAGAGCTTTCCATTTTCTGATATACTCTTCAATTTCTTTCTTCAGTGATTTAAAATTTTTGTCAAATAGGTCTGTTACTTCTTTGTTTATAGTTACTCCAAGGTATTTAATATTATTTGCAGCTATTATGAAGGGTAATGTTTCCCTTATTTCTTTTTCAGCTTTTCTATCTTTAGTGTATAGAAGGGCTACTGATTTCTTTGAGTTAATCTTGTATCCTGCTACCTTGCTGAAGGTGTTTATCAGCTGTAGCAGTCCCTTGGAAGAATTTTGTGGGTCACTTATGTATACAATCATATCATCTGCAAATAGAGATAGCTTCACTTCTTCTTTTCCAATTTGTATGCCCTTAATCTCTTTTCGTTCCCTTATTGCTTTAGCTAAAACTTCTAGAACTATATTGAATAAATGAGGGGAGAGAGGACATCCTTGTCTAGTTCCTGACTTTAGTGGGATTGCTTTGAGTTTTTCTCCATTAAGTTTGATACTGGCTGTTGGCTTCTTGTAAATCGCCTTTATTATATTTAGGCATTCTCCCTGTATTCCTGATCTCTCCAGGGCTTTAATCATAAAGGAGTGTTGGATTTTGTCAAAGGCTTTTTCCGCATCTAAGGATATGATCATGTGGTTTTGTTCCTTTAGTTTGTTTATATGATGGATAACATTTACAGTTTTTCGTATGTTAAACCAGCCCTGCATTTCTGGGATGAAGCCTACTTGGTCATGGTG